>CAUYQG010155303.1:0-11402 GCA_963574415.1 Tarsius wallacei
CCAATACATAGGAGAAATGCCACCCGGATTCCGCGTCCACACCAGAAACTGACCTTACCCGACCACTTTCTTTTCTGTTTCCTGTTTCCATAACTTCCTACGGCTAATCCCTTATATATATTTATATTTTTTTTTTTTTTAAATTTCCTTCTTTTATTTCTGCATATCTCTGAAATCTATTGCTCTAATAGTATTTCTCAAGTTAAAAAGTCTCTATGGATAGCTTTTCCCCTCCTGATTCATTAAAAAAATATCTAATCAATCTCTGGGGAAATGGAACTCTCTCACTTCTTCCAGTTGGGGGTCCCTACTCTCATTCATTGGGACAAGTAGCCAGAAGGACTTTGAACCTTTGACATTCTACAGAACTTGAACTTGATTGTGTGTGGAGGATTCTGCCATGTTCTTACAGTTATTTGATTTCATTTGAAAAATAAAAAGTGAAAACTGAAAATCAGAAGTCAGCATTATTAAATTGTGGATGTACTATTGTCAGCTGCTAAGCCATTCCTTGGCAAGAATTTTCCTAGGAATACGTATCATGTTTCACGTCTGTGAAGGAAGCAAATATACTGTTTAATGCCTTTAATTTAGCCCAATCTGGAAATTATTTTCATACACACTTGGATATCTGGGAAACATCCTATATTAGAAGGGAATCTTCATTAGTGCTGGCATACAGAACCAGAGTAAGAGACAAGATCACTGGCTTGTGGCTGTGAGTTTGGGAAGTCTTTGTTTGTTTTTTGAGTCAGAGTCTCACTCTGTCACCCATGCTGGAGCGCAATGGCATGCTCTTGGCCTCTGCAGCCTCGACCTGCTGGGCTCAGGCAATCCTTCTGCCTCAGCCTTCTAAGTACTGGAACTACAGGCATGTGCCATCACGCCCAGCTAAATTTTCTTGATTTATTGTAAAGACGCGGTCTCGCCAAGTTGCCCAAGCTAGTCTCAAACCCCTGGGCTCAGGCAATCCTCTTGCTTCGGCCTCCCAATGTGCTGGGATTATAGGCATGAGCCACCGTGCCGGCCTAGGAAGTCATAAGTGGAGGAAAGAATGGATTAATTAGTGCCCTTTGTCTCAACATGGCATGGAAGAATCTATCCTCAAACTACATAATTAAGAATTAAAATTAACACAGGGCACCAGAACTGAAGTATGTACAAGAAATAAATCAATTTTGGAGATAAAGACTTGAGCCTTAGTCATTCTGAGTGGATGGTCTTTGATGTTTACTCATCTCTGGATAAAAACAGCTGATGTCAAACATGGAGAAGCACAATTAGTGATGAGTGTCAGTATTTGTGCAAAAAGAGCCACATGGCCAGCCTCAGCTTTAGATAAGTGATTATGGATCTGGAAGTGAGTGGTAGGGGATGTGTGAGTGAAAAGGAAGAAAAAAAGAACTGGGAACAGGGCTTCTGGCCAGATGTCAGTGACATAAGCTAGTTTGACCTTTTTAATAGATACCCCTGTGGTATTGCTGACCAGTTCATCCCATGTGCCTAGCGCCATGTCTGACCCATAACATGCCTGTTGAATAATTGAAAAAATAAATACATGATGAATGACTTTCTATACTGTCTCCACATGATCTTCTAAACAAGGAGACATTTGGCTTATGCAGGACCAAAGGTGCTCAGATTTTCTTGAGGCGAGATTGGCACATAGCCTTCGGGAAGAAAAGGGAAGTAGGAAGTCACTTAAAAGCCATACTTCTGGCATTTTTGACTGATGCAGAGGGTACAAGGTGGCTATCTGTAGAGTTCACCACTAGGAGGAATAGAACAGAAAAGGGAAATAGCCAGTGGGTTTATTGCTTAGAAAAGTGGCTGTTAGACTTGGCTGTATAGTAATATGCAGAATTAGAAGAAGGAGAAGGGGGGGGAGGGGAGGGGGAAGGGGAAGGAGGAGGGGAAGGAGGAGGAGGAGAACCACCAGTGGAACCAGTGTTTGGGCCCACCCAGATCACTGGACTCAATTCACAGAGATCGTTTCCAGGCAAGTTGGCAAAACAAGAGTTTAGGAAGAACCTTTAGCTGCATTGAAACCTTGGTCATTCCTGACCAGGTAAGTTTTTTGGAACTTGAAGCAGTGGTCAGAGTTGTTCACCACAATACATCTGAAAGAGGGAAGTCACTTTGGAATACCAAAACCCCTTAGCTTTATCTTCTCCCAAACCCACCCACCACTTCTTAAGCCAGAAGGCGAGATGTGGAAAGGCAACAGTTCCTATGATGGTAGAGGAGGAAAATGGTGGAAATAGAAGGATGAGCTGTGCCACAGCCTTGTGTTATGACCCCGTCATTTTCCCACCGGAGGCTCACAAAGTTCCACCTTACAAAAATGAGTCGTGGTTGAGCTTTTCCCGAGGAGGTGATATTTTTTTCCCCAGGCTCTTGTGAGCCTATAGCATTTGGAAGAGTTGAAAGCATGGAGCTGAAAACTCAACTGCCTTTCTACCTGGCTTGCCCAGCTCCCCTACACCATGCCACTAAGTGTTCATACAGCTTCTGAGGCTCAAAATTAACCACTGTGAATGTTGACTCTTTTCCACTACTTGAAAAATGGGAGAGACACAATGATTTTTTGTTTCCTAATTAATTAATGTGTTGGATACTTACTGAGCTCCTATTGTAAGCTAGATCATGGAGCTGTAATGGTAAATTAGATAGTTCTTATTGTCAAAAGACCCCTGGGCAGAGGAACAAGGTTGATCAGTCAACAAAGAGTTGGAGTGTAAGTAATATGTCAGCAAAAGTTAGTATGAGAACTGAAGGAAAGGGCATAACTCTGCTCTGCATTGGAACACTTTTCAGAGGAAGTGGTCCTGGGACTGGATCTCGAAAGATGAATAAAAATTCACTGGGCAGATGGGGTAGCAAAGAACATGCCAGTTCCTTTTTATATGATGTCAGCTGTTGGGTTGTCAGTGAGAAGAAGCCAGGGAAGTCAGACAGTGAGTAGTTCCCCCCGGATTCTCTAGTAAGAAGGATCCACAGCCAGAGCATTTGGGGAACTACCTAGTTGGTAGATTTCAGAGGATCTGAGTTGAAGGCAATTCTTTCTTTTCTAAAAATAGGTTGAAAATGTCTCTATCTCAAGAGCCAGTAAAGAATCTCATGGGTGAAGGAAATATATGTCTGCTGTCATCAGCTTTCTAAACTGACCCCCAAAAGCTTGGTGGTGGTGTAATGCCAGCTCTTAGTGTCCCTGCTGCATTTTCAAAAGTGGAGGACTCTGCTGGAAGTCTGGAAGCTGTTCCATGCTTGCACCTGGTGTCTACCTGGGAAGCTGCAATGCCCTTCATTACCTCTACCCATCATTCCAGGCTGACTGGGATGATCCATTTTTGCTAATTATCCAATTGTGTGTAGTTGAGTGTTCTGCTGAGAATGGACCCCAGGATCTCTTTGCTCAATTTTATGGGTAAAAAAATGAGAAAAATTGCATTTTTTTGAGATCCAAGTTTAAATGGGGTGAACTTTCCCGTTTTGCATTCCCGAACACTCTAGTAGGTCTCTTAGTTGAAAAGAAAATATCCGACACTTAGTTGAAAAGCAAATATTATGGAAAGCAAATCACATGTAGATGTACACAGAGATGATGAGGAGCTAAGCAACTTTGTATATGGATGTCAAAGGTTATCTTTGTAGGCAGAGTTACATGTTTGCAGATTATTTTAACTTGTAGAAAAAAAAATTACTTCTTTCTGGGCTTGAAAGACTAGAAGCCTGCTCAAGGGATGTAAATTGTCCCCAGAAACAGAGTGACAGTCTAAGAGCCGTTTTAGAAGCGTGTGGGTCTGGGACAACTGTTCTCTCAGAAAATTATGGTTTGTATCAATCAAGTTCCCAAAATAAAACAAATGGCACGCTTCAATCGACAATTAAAGAAGAGTATTTAAACAAAGAGTCTATTTAGATTTGAAGTGGTGCAGGAGGATCACAAAGGATTTTTTGGAAACCTGATGATAGAGAGCTACTGTGGTATGGAGGAGGGTGAGCTTTCTGGAACCTGGAAAGAAAGCCATGTAGAGCAGGGGTCTCTGAGAATGACCTCTGGTGAAGGAATGACATCCAGAGGAAACCTCAAAGGGAGGGATTCAAGGGACAATTATCCTGGTCTAATTTTCTTCCCATCTCCCAACTCTTGCTAGGGCTTCCACAGGAGCCAAGCATGTAGTCTATATGGCAATCCCCCATGGAGAGTGCAAGATAGAGGAGGATAGGGAAGGATCTGTGAGGGTCCACAGCTTGTGCCTAGGTTAGAGTTCTCTGTTTTGCAGTCTGCTGTGGTCTGAATGTTTGTGTTCAACTCCTGCTCTCCCAATTTATATGTTGAAATCCGAATCCCCAAAGTAATGATATAAAAATATAGTACCTTTGGAAAGTAACTAGAATCATATGAGGTCATGAGGGTGAGACCCTCATGATGAGATTGGTGTCCTTATAAGAGTCCCAAGAGAGCTTGCTTTCTCTTTCTGCCATCTGAGGGCACAGGGAAAAGGTGCCATCTATGAAACGGGAAGCAAGCTCTCACCAGTCACTAAATCTGCTGGTGCCTTGATCTGAGACTTCCCAGCCTCCAGACCTGTGATAAATAAGTTTTTGTGATTTAGGAGCCACCCACTTGATGGTAGTCTGTTATAGCAGCCTGAATGGCCTAAAACACAGGCCTTTTCTGTTATTCCCAACCTTTTAGAAAAGCCTCAGACAGTCTTAGTTATCATCCTAAGGAACTGAGAGAAGAGTCCATGCCCAAGTTGTGGAGAGGTTATGCAATACATGCAGATGATGCTTGAGGAAGGTTGATTTCAGGAGGTGAAGCAGTATCGTACACAGTAGTTATCCAAGTCAGATGGTTGACTGAGACAGCAAAGTGAGATTTATGTAATATATGTAATCATTTTCCAAGAATTCCCAAAAGTGTTTGAAGGAGAATTTGGTCAAAGGTTGTACTTCTTGTGGTTAAGTAGTGGAGATGTTTGTTCTATAAAAAACTGGGCATAAAAAAGAAAGTGAGAATGTTCTTTTTGAGTCATCATATTGGGGGAACTGGAACATCAGACTTGCCCGTAAAAACACTTTCATAACTGTTTTAGACTTGTCCATTTTCTCCATGATTTAAGTTTCTGAAAGATAAGAATGGCGTTCTGAAAGATAAAACAGCTTTATTTTGCTCATTGTCAACCTGTCTGACACGTTTATTAAAGGAATGAAATTGTTGATTACCATTTATGCTTGCTTATTATACATGAAAAGTTCTTATTTTAATTTTACATTTTGTAGATTTAAGGGGTGCAGATGCTTTTTTGTTATATGGATATAATGCATAAAGGTGAAGTCTGGGCTTTTAGTGTAACCATCCCCCAAAGAGTGTACATTGTACCTAAGAGGTAATTTTCAGGCTTCACCCTCTCCCACCCTCTGACTTTTTTGGAGTCCCCAGTGTGTATTACGTATGTCCATGCGTACACACAGTTTAGTTCCCACTTATAAGTGAGACCATGCAATATTTGATTTTCTGTTTCTGAATTGTTTTACTTAGGATAATGGCCTCCAGTGACATCCATGTTGCTGCAAAAGACATGATTTCATTCTTTTCTTTGACTAAGTAGTATTCCATGGTATTTATACACCACATTTCTATTATCTAATCATCTGTTGAATGAATAGTTTTTCATTCCTTGAATATAGTATATTTACTTGTTTTCAGTTGTAATTGATTTAAGTACCTATTCTGTAATTGGGTGTGTTAGTCTTTATGGCTTTTTGATAATGTGACATGGATAGTCTATTATAATTGGAAAAAAAAAATACAGAGGGCATTTTAGGACTTCAGTGAATTCACTGCATCTGCTCTAGTTCCTGTATATTTGGTTGACTAAAAAGACAAAACAAGCCGGGCTCGGTGGCTCAGCCTGTAATCCCGCGCCTTTGGGAGGCTGAGATGAGTGGATTGCCTAGGCCCGTGGGTTTGAGACCCGCCTGGGCAATTTGGCGAGACCTCATCTCTACAATAAATTTAAAAAATCAGCCGGGCGTGGTAGCGCGCGCCTGTAATTCCGGCTATTCGGAAGGCTGAGGCGGAAGGATCGCCGGAGCCCAGCAGGTCGAGGCTGCGGTGGCCGGAAGTGGCCACTGCACTCCAGTCTGGGCGACAGGGTGAGACGCCAACTCAAAAAAAAAAAAAAAAAAGACAAAGCAAGTTATGATTTCTACATTCAAGAAGCTCTAGCCTATAAATGAATTTATAATATAGTTTGTAAACTTTTTGATAAAGCTAAACTTTGATTTATTTTTGTAGTAGACATAAATAAAAGCAAAAAGATTTGCTAAGAAATTTATGGTGCAACTATGATTACCCTAACAATAATGAGCCTACTTAATAAAGTCAGGTCTTAAAGATCACAAAAAGAATACTTATAAATGAACAAAACTTTATAGTAATTATAGTTCAAAAAAGCATGTATTTATTTATTTAGTTGTATTCTTTTAAAAAAATTTTATTGTTTTAAAGATACGGGATATAATTCAGGGATAGGTATACAAATGTTCATTATGAAGGTACTCTTGTTGATGAGGTGTGTCCCCCATTCCCTGACAGTTCCCCACTGCTGCCAATCCTGCTCCCCCAACTTTGTATTCTTATCCCCCATTTTACAAAGAAGAAAACAGAGGTCCAGAAGTCACTCATGGCTGTAATTCCAGCACTTAGGGAGGCTGAGATGGGAGGATCAGGAGTTGGAGATGAACCTGGGCAACATAGCGAGACCTTGTTGCCACAAAAATGAAACAATTCTCTGGGCATAGTGGCTTGTGCCTGTAGTTTCAGCTACTTGGGAGACTGAGGCAGAAAGATCACGTGGGCCCAGGAGGTTGAGGCTGGTGAGCATGTATTTTTTAAAAAGGGACTTACAAAAATTTATACTTGGCAGCACTTCTTTAGTTGGTAGCTTAAATTACTATGTACATTTGATAATAATAAAAATTTTCTTTAAAAATTCTATCAATTAAATTTTATTCCAATTACAAAAAAACGACAGTCCTACTTTAGAGAACGCATAACAAATATGTTATCCCACCAATGTGAGAAACATTTTTAGTTTTACGTATTCTCTTCTGGTCTTCAGCCAAATATATTTATGAGTTTTCATGATTATTCAATTACAGTGAATTTAAAAATTTAGAAAGAAAAAATAATGCTTATGCATTTGAAGTTTGTTAATAAATATTACACCAGTTGTCCATATGGTAGAATGATGGTGAAGGTGGTCTGATGAAGATATTTGGATAACTTAATTTTCTATCCCTTGTAGCAAGACACTTTTCAGGTCTGTTCACTATCTTGCAGATTCACACACCAGTTGCAGCTCTTTAAAGTAATAGCTTCTTCATGGAGTTTCAATACCACTTTGTTTCTAATTAAATGTAAACCTTGAGAGTTCCATTATGGGGCCATCCATCAATAGATCTTTCCTTTATTTCAAGGAGTACATAACAGAATTAAGAAGACAAGAGTAAGTAAGTATTTATGCCATACCTGGGGAGGGCTGGACACAGAGGAGTGGCTCCTAAGCCACACCTGGGTAGTGTGATCCAGGTCTGGAAGAGGGGACATTGGTCTGTGTCTGAAGGGTGAAAAGAAAAATATTCAAGGACAGAGACTTGAATATTTTCTTGGGTTAGTTGGGTCGTGGGGAGGTGAGCTTGTCAAGGAGCTACTATGCTTTGAGAACTGCCTTTGGGTAAGATTGTGGGTAAACAAGGAAAGGTAGCCAGTGACTTGTGCTGCATCACGTTGACATATTTTATTTTAAACATGAAGGGATGTCACTGAAGAACTCTAAGTAGAAGAATGACAACTTAGATTGCCGACTTAGAAAATAACTATAATAGTTGTATTTTACTGAGCTTTTATAACATATGGCTTCTCCAGCATTGTGAAAGAAACTTTATATATTATGTAAAAATTCTCACAACAATTCAACAATGTGGTGATCTCATCTGACAAATCAGAGAGTTTAAATAACTTTCCTAAAAGCTTTGTCATCCAGTGAGATGAAATCTGGCTAGTGCTTTCACTTCCCTGCTGCCCCAAAGGAACACCTTCACACCCTCTTTGTATCTTTTTTCTCTTAATCCTTACAGTAGTTAACAAAAATAACAAACACAGAGTCATTTTCAAAGCTCCTGAGTTAGGGTTGTTCTTGCTGGTCTGAGGACACAGTTGTCTAAGATCATTGTGGAGAACAGATTCAATGGGGTTGACTGAAGGCAAAGAATTTAGTTAAGAAGTAATTGCAGTAGTTTAAGGGAAAATGGCGAGGGCTCAGACAAGTGCTGTGGAGAAGGAAAAAGGATTTGGGTGGTATTTAGAGGTAAATAGGCCTTGATGGATCTTGTTGACAGATTGGTTGTGCAGGGTAAGGGCAGAGAAGAATCTAGGGTAACTTCCAGAATTCTCTCTTGCAAGATGTTCTTGGTGGTGATTTACCAGGATGGGAATACAGGAGGAGGAGCAGGTGTGCAGAAGGTAATGTGCCCCTTTTAAGCATGACCTACAGATGGTGAAGTGACTACAGATAGATCTCTAAGGAGAACTGTCTTATAGGTGACTGGACACATAAATCTAAAGTTATAAAGTAATGTCTGACCAAAGATATTTGTTTGGCGGTCACAGATGACTGGGGAAACAGGACATTTATTTATTTTAGTAAGATTGAAGAACTTTAACCAATAGCTAAGGGGAACAGGTTTATAACATGGGAGATTGTTGTGGTTTGAATTTTATCACCCTAAAAGGTTATATCCACGTCTTAATCCTTGATACCTGTAAATGTGACTTATTTGGGAATAGAATCTTTGTGGATGTGCTGTAATTAAGATGTAAGTTAAGATGAGGTCATACAGGAGTCGGGTTGACCCTTAGTCCAATATGGCTGTTGTCTTTATAAAAGGAGAAGAGACACAGACAGACACAAGAGGGGAGAATGTCATGTGGTGACAGAGGGAGAGAGTGAAGTGCTGCAGCTGCAAGCCAAGGGACACTAAGGACTACCACCAGCAGTTAGGAGACAGGAGTGAAACAGATTTTCCCTCAGAGCACTCAGAAAGAAACAATCTTGCTGACACCTTGATTTCAGACTTCTAGACTTTGGAGACGTGAGGGAATAAATTTCTATAGTTATAAGCCACTCAGTTCAGAGTACCTTTGTTGTGGCAACCCTAGGGAACTAATACAGAGTTGTTGAAGAAAGGGGGCCGATTGGTGGAAGTTAGCACGTGCCTGCAAAGCAGGAAGGGAATGCGTAAGATGTGGTGCTCAGAGGGACTGGCTTTATCCAGGAAGAAGTGTGTTTGTAAAAGCTTTTTTTTACTTAAATAAGGGAAGTAGGGAAGGACATAGACATATTTGCAGGTAGAAGAGAATACCATGAATTTGAAGGCGTTCACCTCTACTGCCTCGATTTTTCTCTGAAGCTGACAGTGGGGTGGGTTGGGGGTAGGGGGTTCATTTAAAGTGGTTGCTTGAAGTTTGTCTTGAGACACAGGAAAGAACAGTGGTGCAGCCTTGACACCCAGAGGAGGATGGAGTGATTTTCTATAGTCAAGTTTCATGACTCAGGCTTAAGGATGGAGGAAATTAAGGTAGGATTGATTTTTGAGGGAGAGTAATTTGCAGCCCACCGAGCTAAGAATGAATGGTTGAAAAGTCATTGGAGAGGATGGCAGGGACTGGTTTTTGTAGTGCCTTGAGAGTCATTATAACGACTTTTTTCCTAAGTACACATGAAGCTGCTAGACTTAGATTGAGACACACAATGTAAAATATATCATTGGAAACATCATTTTGGAGAGCTACCTTTTGGTGTTCTGACAATAACCAAGATGAGAAATATTGCAGGGCCAAGGAAGAGAGGGCCTCACCTCTGCTGAAGGATCCCATAGATATGTTGAAAATGAACCCCAAGCTGCTGGGCTTGATAGGTGGCCAAGTACGAGGGACATTCTTGTGAGACAACTATCCCTTTCATTCCTTTGTATCTTCCAAATACTTTAAAATGGCATATTTCTTTGAAAGTAATAGTCCCAAAGGCATGTAGTCTAGTGTTGGGGAGGAAAGACTTTGGGAGAGTATAGACTTAGGTTTTTAAATTGTGGATTGGCAATTTAAAAATGTTTTGCTAGCTGTGTAATTTCGGATGAGTTACCTAAATTCTCTAAACTTCCTTCCAGTTCTGTAAAATGGTGATGGTTCTTTCTTCAGACTCTAGTGAAGATTAAATGAGATATTCCATTTGTCTGGTCCGTTTGATTGCTCAAATGTTAGTTTGAACAATCAATAAATGTTAGTTATTAATATTATTATTAATTATATTAATCCCAAGATGTAGGTTATAAATTATGTTCCTTGGCTTTTAAACTTGCACATTAACCTAACCAAATTATTAAAACATTGGGGAAATTATTCTTACTTTTTTTTTTGAGTTAGGGTCTCACTCTTGGCCACCGCAGTATTGATTTGCTGGGCTTAGGCAGTCCTTCTGCCTCAACCTTCCAAGTAGCCGGAACCACCAGTGCACATCACCATGCCCAGCTAATTTTTTGATTTATTATAGAGAGACAAGGTCTTACCAAGTTGCCCAGGCTGGTCTCGAACCCCTGGGTTCAAGCAATCCTCTTGCCTCTGGCTTCCAATGTGCTGGGATTATAGATGTGAGTCACTGCACCTGGCAATGAAGAATTATTCTTAATAACCATGAGTGAAAAAGTCATAAAATATCATATAATTAATAAGATTATATAATTTATAAGATATATTCATAGTTTTTTTCTGTATATGGTCATGATTTTTAATGACTTTTTAAAAATCACTGAGAGTTTTACAAAAAAAATGGCACTAAAACTACAAACAAGAAAAAAATAAGCTTGTCTCTACTCCAAAGAGTCTTTACTGATGGTGGCTTATGCAACTTATGTCATAAAAACAAGTATGTTTCTCAGACCTAGATAAAGTGCAGAGTTAGTCAACCCAAAGCAGTGGGCACCAATGCCTCCATGCCCTGGTGCTTGTGCACTGAGGGATATCTCTCTGCAAAGCTGATTTTTTTTTTTAGTTAGAGTCTGGAGTGTAGTGGCATGCTTGTAGCCACCGCAGCCTCAACCTGCTGGGCTCAGGCGATCCTTCTGCCTCAGCCTTCCAAGAAGCAGGAATAGACGCACGCCACCAGGCCTGGCTAGTTTTTGTGATTTATTGTAGAGACAAGGTCTCACCAAGTTGCCCAGGCTGGTCTCGAACCCCCAGGCTCAGGCAATCCTTTTGCCCTGGCCTCCCAAAGTGCTGGGATTAGAGGCTGAGCCACTGCGTTCAGCCAAAGCTGACTCTTAACAGTGGTATG
>CAUYQG010155308.1:0-10392 GCA_963574415.1 Tarsius wallacei
ACGGCAGTCACGTGCAACATCTCCAAGAGAAGGATTTAAGCCAGGACTCTGGGGGGCTAGGACGCCACACTCACCTAGAGTGTAGGCCCACTCCCTGTCTGTGGGGGGTGAACTTTTCTTAAATAAATCTTTTCTTCTCTCTCCTCTGTGTGTTGCAATTCTTTGCATCCTCTCGGATCTCTGGGTTGTCAGCGCAGTACCTCTGGCTTGCCAGCTCCGGCGGTGCTGCGCTTCTCCACCCTCACCCTGTCTAGTACCCTAACATCCATCATCATCATCATAAGCATCATCTTGGATGTCACAGAGGAAGTGATGTGTTGACCTATTTTCTAGAGTGCTTCCAAGCTAAAACAGCAATTAGCATGTACGCCTAGTCACACGTCGCTTGTGATATACATTTATTTATGAACTCCTTCTTCCTAACGCAGCTGTAACTTATTTGAAGGCAGGAGCCTCCATCTCTTCTTTCCACGTGTTCTATACTCCCCAGGCTCTAGTCCTACACCAGCCCCATGCTCTGCCCTGCAAAGGCACCAGCTTACTGTTTCCCGGGGGTCTGGGTTACTGGTTAGTTTTCCCAGAACTGCTGTCATGGTGTGATGTGTACTCCTGCCACAGACTGCTGACAGGTTGCCCATAGGACTGTGCAATGAATTACAGGAATTTTTACTGCCCTTAGAGCCGCATCTAGGCCAGTCAGTTCTGACCACATGGCGTGGAAGCTAAAGTTATATTGTTCTGAGTCCAAAGAACGACTTGCTGGTGCCTAGGGGCTGTGTTTTAGGAAGCTGCCAACATTAGTTATTATTTTGGTGCTGGGAGACAGCAAAGGTGACACCAAGGCCCAGAACTGGGAACGGCAACGTGACATGCAGAATCGCAACCCCTGTACTGGCCAAAAGTCTCTCACGGGCAGCTCTGATGCAAGAATAAGAAATGCACGTGTGGTACACTTGCAAGGATCCCTCACTGGGTGGTGTGTGGCAGTTACCTGCAGGACAGCTGCCCCTATTTCTGTCTCCTGGTCAAGATAGGTTTTAATGCCTGAGGGTTGGGTACGTTTTGGCTCCAAAATGACAACCGGGGGTTTATATTGCATTCAGAGAGAGGGAATCTCTGTTTTCTTCTTTACCTTGCTCTTTTTATTATCAAAATCATTTCAGCCAGACTCAGTGGCTCAACCTGTAATCCCAGCACTTTGGGAGGCCGAGGCGAGTGGATTGCCTGAGCCCACGGGTTTGATGCCAGCTAGGGCAACTTGGTGAGACCTCATCTCTACAATAAATCAAAAAAATTAGCTGGGTGTGGTAGTGTGTGCCTGTAGTTCCAGCTACTTGGAAGGCTGAGATGGAAGGATTGCCAGAGCCCAGCAGGTGGACACGGGGGTGGCCGTGAGTGTGCCATTGCACTCCAGTCTGGGCAACAGGGTGAGACTCCAATTTAAAAAAAAAAATCATTTTAGCCACTACTTCCTGTTTATTGTAGTAAATCAGGGTCTGGGTCCTTGGACGATACCATGACCAGGTATCTTGAGATAACTCTTCAGTGCCTCCTTAAGTCCTTAAGACTGACTTTTAGTGGGTCCTTTCCCCCACCCACTTCTTACTCCAAAAATGTCCCCGAGTGCCCCTGCCCCAAAAGCGGGAGGCTAATTGAGAAAGCTTGATTAAGGGCTGAAGCCCAAGATCACAAGATGGACTCATTTAGAATTCTTTCTTTCAAACTATTTTGGAATACTTTGGCGATCCTCTTCCTTTTCTCTGTGTCCTAGACTCTTCCGACTCTCTTTGGGTGACAAAAGCCACAGTGCGGGGGAAGTGACTGGGGTATGCATGATTATGGAGGGTACCGACTTGAGAATGCTCCGCTAACGAGGAGATAGTCCCAGGATGTGTTCTGTGATCCTGAATGGAAGTCTCAGCAAGAGATAATGAAGGGATTTATCTCTCCACTGCCATGTACAATGGTGCTTTTCAGTTTTGTGGCCCTAATTAGCAGTGGCTAATTAATGCTCCAAACACCTTGGTGGGGATTGGGAGAGAGGAAACCGCACTAGAGAACAAAGTGATTGTCTAAGCCCCTGAAGGAGTTGGGATGGGATTTTGTCCCAAGGTTTCCGGGCTTCCTGCTGCTCCCTGCGAGACAGAGTTGGTGTCCCTAATGCCTGTGTGGTGGCTTTGGTACAAGTCCTACGGGTCTCATTCAAGTCCCATACTAAAGTTGTGTTCCCGAGGCAAAAGTGTGGCTTTTGTATTTCTCTGTTTGCTCTCATGTCAAGCCAGGAGCACTGGAGCAGCGATTCAACTCAGGAAAACATCCTTTTGCTCCCTAACTGAGAGCACATTCGGTATGCTAGCCTTTTCCTCGTTGTTTTTTTTCAGGGTGGTGATGAAAGCCCGGAAAAAAACCATCAGGGAAAATCGGTAAATTTCGGGAATATTTCAATGCATCTGCAAAGGGCAAACTGTTTAGAGTTTCTCTTGCCCCGTCGGAAGTTGGAAACGCTCGCCACGGCGGGGAAGACAACTATTTTGACTTGGCAAACCGACCCAAACAGCATGCACCTGCTGGTGCGTGTCCCTGACGTGAGTAGCTGTGGCCAGGGGGTCAGTCTGTTCTCAGTTTTTCATCCAGAAACCACATTCTGCAAATGGAGAGAAAAACCACCGTCGGATTAAAAGACATCCTTGCCATAGAGACTAAGCACACAACTTTAATTAACTCATCATTTTCTAATTAGTATCCCCAGAGCCCTGTGCATGGGCGGTTCAAGCTGCAGAATTTGCTGTCAAGCTTTTCCAAACAGTTTTATGAAATAAAGTTTTGTTTTCGTTAATGTTTGTTTTGGAAAGTTTGAAAAATACAGAAAAACTTAAAAAACAAGGTGGACGGCCCATCACTCATCATTCATATAAAATCACTCACTGGTTTTGGTGTCTCTGTCTTCTCAGTCATTATGTGTATTTCAACTTGGCATGTATGTACATAGTTGAGACTGTACCATAGCAAGACAGGCCTTTCTGCATTTCTTAGTTTAATATCTTGTGTAAGCATTTTACCATGTTACCATTTTGGCACAAACTCGTCATGACTACTATTAATAATATTTGCATATCGCACTTAGTAGAAGTGCTATCATTTATTTAACTGTTATTGCTGCTTATATTCAAAGTAAATTTTAGAATTATTTTAAGCTACTAAAATAACAGTGCATTTCAATTGTGACTTCATTCAACTTAGGAAGTTAATATGGACTAATCAATCCCATCATTGAAGAACACAGGCCGGGCTCAGTGGCTCAGCATGTAATCCCAGCGCTTTGGGAGGCCGAGGTGAGTGGACTGCCTGAGCCCGCGGGTTCGAGACCCGCCTGGGCAACTTGGCGAGACCTCGTCTCTACAATAAATAAAAAACTAGCCGGGCGTGGTAGCGCACGCCTGTAGTTCCAGCTCCTTGGAAGGCTGAGGCGGAAGGACCTCCTGGCTGGGAGCGGCTACTGCATTCCAGTCTGGGTGACAGAGTGAGACTCCAACTCAAAAAAAAAAAAAAAAATAGAAGAAGAACACAGTGTGTCGCACCCCAGATTCATTTTTTTCTCATTAACATTATTATTGTTTTTAAATGCATAGATATGTGATTATAGTCTCATTTAAAAAAACATGGGATAAAAAGCAAAAACTGATGCCAGTAAATTCCCCTCTGGGAAGATATTTAGATTAATTTAAAAATTTTACTGTGATAAAAAATGATGCCAAAATAAATTTGTAAAGATATCTTTGTGCTTATTTGCAAGTATCTATCCAAGATAAGCCTCTGGAATGTGGATGAAAGGGTATTCATAATTTCAATTTTGATAGCTCCGGCCAAGTTGTCCTTGAATAAGGCTGCACCAATTTGCACTCCTATTAACAGTGAATAAGAAATTTCTGTTGCCTCACACTAGATGTTATGAAAATTTTAAGTATTTGCCAATCTGGTAAAAAATACAATTTCAGTGCTGTTTTAATTTGTATTTCTTTATTTATAGTGAAATGGAAGCTATTTTTCAACATTTGTGACCATGTGCATTTCTTCTTTGAATTGCCCCTTCATATTCATTTCTTACTTTGCTTTATCTCTGCATATTTTGCATATATTAAACTTTTGTCTGCTGTATACTTCGCAAATGTTTTCTCTCAAGCTCTTTCTTCTCTTTTAACAATGTTTTATCATCTTCCCTTGTTAAGAGGCTATTCATTTTCATGTGGTAATATCATAATGTCGTTTTTACTTTTTATTTTCCTCAAATTTTCTGTTCTGTCACGTTACAGATTTTAAAATGTTTAAACTTTTAATCTTTGTAAAATTTAACTTTTCTGTACAGGGGAAGGAAAAAAAATCTAAGCTTGTTTTTGTCTACTGAGCATCCAATTGTCCCAGTTCTAATAAATGAGTAGTCTATTGCTGTGTTTAGAAAGGTCTCCATTACCACATTCTAAAATTGTGTGAGTTTGTCCTTATACAACTCATACATATCCTTGGACTTTATTTTGTCCAAGATCTAATATAACATTGTATTAGTTACTGTTGATATGATGCTTTGATAATTGGTAGGGAGAGTCTATTCTGTTATTTTTCAAAAAATTCACAACCGCAAGACCTCATCTCTGCGATAGAAATAAAAAAATGAGCTAGGCGTGATAGTGCGTGCCTGTAGTTCTGGCTGCTTGGAAGGCTGAGGCGAAGGATTGCCTGAGCCCAGCAGATGGACGTTGGGGTGACCGTGAGCATACCACTACACTCCAGCCTGGACGACAGAGTGAAACTCCGACTCAAAAAAAAGAAAAGAAAAAATTCACAACCAACCTTTAGTATTTTTTCTTTCAAATGAATTCTATAATAAGCTTGTACAGCTCCTTTAAATATATTTCTTTAGGGATCCTGATTTGTATTTTTGTTAGTTTGAGGAAAATTGACCTCTTTATAAAATTGTCTTTCAATCAAGCATATAGTATACATATGTATTAGGTCATCTTCAAATTCCTTCAATAAAGTTTTATATTCCTCTTTATATAGGCACTGCATATTTCCTGTTAGAGTTATTTCTAGGTATTTTGAGGTTCTATAGTGATAATGAATTACATCTTATTTTTAAATATCATTTAAAAATTTTAAGTTTTTTGTGTATAGACACTTTCATATGAGTCTTGGATTGGGTTTGAAGAGGGATGGCTAATAATTTTCCAGTTGATTCTTTAAAAAATGTTTGATTGATCATCACACGTTTGAATGTAATGTCAGTTTAGTTCCTTTCTTCTTTATTCTTATTTTCTTATTGCATTGACTACTTTGCTAGTATGATATTAATTTGTAGCAGTAGCAGCAGGTATCCTTGCCTTTGTGAATACTTTAACGAGTATAATTAACTACTAATATGATGATGCTTGCTTTAGATCTCTGGTAATGATCTGTATTAAGATATAAGTTTAATTGCTGTAATAGAAAGATCTCAAGTAACAGTGATTCATATAAACAGTCTGGGAGTAAGCAGTACAGTGTGGTATAGTGACTTACCTGTGCCATTATCAAGGTCTCAGTGCCTCTGGGAGTAAGCAGTACAGGGTGGCACAGTGGTACGCCGTTATCAGGCTCTGCCCTAGAAAAGCATAACTTCTATCTCATGACTTCACGTGATTGTTTCAGCCACCACCGTCATTTCTGGATTCCAAATACTGGGAAGGAGGAAATGTGGAAGGGGAGGGCAAAATCCTTCTTAAGGGTACAACCCAGAAACAACACTTACCCTCAACTCCCACTGAAGAGAACCTGATTTCATGGCAATATCTTTGCACAAGGGAGGCTAAAAAATGTGGTTTTCTGTTGAGCAACAAATGTGATTTTTAGTCTTGGGGCTGGCTAAAATTTTTCCTATCATGGATAAAAGGCTGAATAGATATTGGGGAAATTAGAAGTTGCTATCACATTTTATTTATTCATTTTAGGTAGTTTTTCTTTTATTCCTCACACACAGAGTTTTCATGGGAAATATGTGTCCCTAATTTATCAAAAATATTTTTTGTATCTATGAAGATTGCAATAATTTTCCCTCTCAAGCTCTGTAAATGTTTACCTATAGGTAAAGAAATAATAATTTGAATATTCCTTTTATTTTTGGGTAAAACACTATTAGAAGATTCTTGTAAAGAATAATATATTCTGTTGAATTTGAAATTATTTCCTTTTTCCTCTCCTTCCTTTTGAAATTGAAGCTATTTTACTGTGGCAGGCATCTACTTACATATAAATTATTACTCATTTATTATGAGTTATTTAAAGTTTGGTAGAACAAAATCCTAAAACTGTTTAGGCTAATATTCTTTTCAAGGAGATAAATTTGTCAATTTTTTTCATTATACCTCCCCCGTTTAATGGATGATTTAGTGTTTTCACATCATTTTAATTAATTAGATAATTTATGTTTTCTATTTTCTTATAGTTAAATATATTTTTCCATAATGATCTGACTTTATTAACTTATTTTGAGAGCAGCCTTTGCTTAAATAGTTATCAGTGTATATACGTTTGTATGTGTGTATGAGATTCACGTTTAACATTTTAATCCACCTGGGATTTATTTTGGTGCATGGATAGCCTGCATTCTAATTATAATTTTTTCTAAATGGCTACCTAACTGTCACAATAGCATTTATTCATTAATTCATCGTTCACAACTGAATTGAAATTCCTCATTTAATTTATATTAATTTCTTAGATCTCTATATTAGTTTATTTTTCTAAACTATCTAGTCTGTTTAAAATATCTATCTATTCTAGGACAAAAGCTACCTTACAAAGAGAGCTTATTAGTTCTTACAATTTTCCTATTGAGATTTCCAAGCAGGCAGCCCCATTTTTCTTTTGATGTATCACACTAGAATTTTGTTCTTCTTTCCTCTTACATCTTATAGTTTTGTAATTCACATTATAACCTGAGAAGTTTTTAAGGTCACTTTTTTAAAACTTCCTGACTATAATAACAAGTTTGTTTTCCCAGACGACTTTAGGATAAGTTGGCCAATTAAAACATTCTAAGAGGTTTTGGTTAGAGCTGCATAAAAGTCAAACATTAATTTGTAGAAAACAGATATTTTTTATAACATTGAATGTGCACACCCAGAAATATGGATTCCTGGATTGAATCTCACCATTTATTTAAGTCTATGTTATGTACCTCAATAAAGTTTTGTAACTTTTCTCATTCAGGGCCTGCATAATTTTTATAATTTAATTTTCAGATTTTATATATTCAAATACACATACACACACACACATATATATACATATGTGATAAACACACACACATACATACACATATGCACACATATAATGAAATGAAATATGTTTTCATTATATTTAATTGGAATATTTGATATTTCTTATATGAAGTCTATAAATTTTTGTATATTTTGGGACCAGCTACCTTACAAAGAGAGCTTATTAGTTCTTACAATTTTCCTATTGAGATTTCCAAGCAGGCAGCCCCATTTTTCTTTTGATGTATCACACTAGAATTTTGTTCTTCTTTCCTTGAATAATCCAGATTCTTCAGGTTCGGTTCTAGTCATTTAAGATAGAAAAGGTCACTAATGGGATTAAAGGCTGGAGGTAAGGCCAGGGGACCACGGCAAGGCCGTGTCTTTCTCGGATGTCAAATTTAAGGGGTGCTATAAAGCTCAGTAATCAAGATAAATAATGTTTTTAATGCAATAGTTCTTCAAAAAAACAAAATGAAAGCCAAAAAAAAAAAAATTCATGATGACAAAAATACCAACAACTTAAATAAAGGCAAGAAGAATAGTAAGGAGAACCAAGCTCGGGAAAGCCAAGACACGGGTAAATGTGGAGACCTCAGTAGCTGCTCTCCATGACATCTTTACTTACATGTGCTGTCCACAGGATGAATAAACATTGAGAATGAGAGTGACTGGCACCCTTGGCTAAGAAGAGTGCAGAGTACTCCAATGGACTGTCCAAGACACCACGTGATGGGGAAAGATAATTATCCAAAAGGAAACAGGGGCACAGTTGCCAATAATAATGACCGTCGACCAGGCTACAGTCCTAGGATGCATCGTTCTTATTGATCCCAACTCCAGCTCAAACTGCCATCCTTCACCTGTTGGGTCTACACTTCCCAGGAGGTCTCATACTAATGTACCAGCCTTCCTTTACTCCCTGCTCTACTGTTGACTCAAAGCTGAAACCTTCCCATGGATACAGCTTACGATATATTGAGGAAGAAACTTCGGTGGTTTCAAAGAGCGTAGTCCATTAAAAAGGAAATGGCAGTCCAAGCCCTGTTTTAAACAAATCCTGGGCTTCGGTACTTGGGAGGGAACCTCCAGGAAAGGCCAGATTCTCTGTCTGAATAGATGGTTCTGCTTCCAGAGGAAACATATGTTTTGGCCATTGATTGTTTCTCAGTCTAATTTCACAGGCCTTATTTGGCCGGTAAGAATTCTTCCCAAAAGAATGAACTCCTTAACCTTAACTTATCGTCATATGAATATCTACATAGACATTTTAATGGAAATTTTAATGAATTAATACTTTATATCATAAGCTGATAAGGTAGGTTTTACAGCTACCATTTAAAAATTTGTTTTCTGGCCAGGTGCTGTGGCTCATGCCTATAATCCCAGCACTTTGGGAGGCCGAGGTAAGAGGATTGCCTGAGCCGGTGGGTTCGAGACCAGCCTGGGCAACTTGGTAAGACCTCATCTCTACAATAAATCAAAAAAATGAGCTGGGTGTGCATGTGCCTATAGTTCTAGCTACTTGGAAGGCTGAGGCTGAAGGATCACTTGAGCCCAGCAGGTTGAGGCTGCAGTGGCCGGGAACATGCCACTGCCCTCCAGCCTGGGTGACAGAGTGAGGCTCCAACTCAAAAAATAAAAATAAAAATTTGTTTTCTATGTGCTTTATATCTTTTTTGTTCATCTATTCTTTCATGACTATATTATTTTGATAAATAAATATTTCTGGGATGCTATGTTAATTCTCTTATTGTTTCTTTTGCTATATATTAATTTATTTTCCTAGTGGCTCCTAAGGGTTCTAATTAACATCTTAAATTAAAACACAATAGTTTGGATTAATACTTAATTCCAATTGTATGTAAAACTTTGCTCAGAACTCAGCTGTAAATCTCAAGGAGCCCTTGTCCTCGATGAGCTGCATTTCTCTTGCTTCTTTGTCTTGGGATAGTTTGATTGTGAGTTGCCTAGGTATACATCTCTTTGGATTTAGCCTACTCAGAGTTTGTTCAAGTTCTTCCTGGGTTTTGCCAGTCACACAGAGCACTGCCCCGATTCCTTCTCACTCACTGATTTTTGCCTAGAGGCAGATTTCTCTCTTATGACTGCAGTGATGCCTCACTTCTGAGAAATGTGTCCTCCGGCAGTTTCACTGTTGTAGATCATAGAGCGTACTTATCTACACCTCCACGGTACAGCTTATTACACATCTATGCTCCAGGGTTGAGTCTCCTGTTCCCAGGCCACAAACCTGGGCAGCATGTTATTGCGTTGAATCCTGTGAGGCGATCGTGACACAATGGTGAGTATTCGTGTACCTGAGCATATCTAGATGTAGAAAAGACGCAGGAAGAACACGGTAGAAAAGATAACAAATGTACACCTGTAGGGCGCTGACCGCGACTGGAGCTTGCAGGGCTAGAGGTTGCTCTGGGTGAGTGAACGTGAAGGCCAAGGACATTACTGTCCACTGCTGTAGACTATAAACACTGTGTACTTAGGCTCCGCTGCATTTACTTAAAAGATCCTCTTTCTTCCATAATAAGTTAATTTTAGCTTACTGTCACTTTTTACTTTATGAACTTTTCAACTTTTTAAACTAATTAGTTTAATTTTAATCTTTTGTAATAACACTTAGCTTAAAACACAAACACGATATACAGCGATACAATATTTTTTCCCTATCCTTATTCTGTATATTTTTTCTATTCAATTCTGTTTCTTCTTACTTTTTAAAGTTTTTTTTTTTTTAAATGAAGACACAAATACACACATTAGTCCAGCCCTACAGAGTGCCAGGTTCACCAGTATCACTGTCTTCCACCTCCACATCTTGTACCACTGGAAGGTCTTCCGGGGCAGTAACATGCATGGAGCAGGATTCTTTGCAGAGGGATGGGACACCAAGGCTTCTTTGCCAGGAAGCAGCGTTTATTTGTGCCGGCACTGGCTCAGCAGATCCCCATTCAGAGGCTGAGCATTGCCTTGTATACTTTTTGCTAACTTCCTTTTACATTCTAACCCCTTTGTCTCCCTTATATGGCAACATACATTTTGGTTGGGTATTTCATGGCACAGGAATGTAACAGCATGCACA
>CAUYQG010155320.1:0-17764 GCA_963574415.1 Tarsius wallacei
CACGCGCTACCATGCCAGGCTGATTTTTGTTTTATTTATTGTGGAGATGAGGTCTCGCCAAGTTGCCCAGGCGGGTCTCGAACCCGCGGGCTCAGACCATCCACTCACCTCGGTCTCCCAAAGTGCTGGGATGACAGGCTGAGCCACCAAGCCCTGGCCCGACTTCTGTTTTAAAGGATGATTCAGGCGGTTGTGGTGAGAAGGGGCTGGGGGAGGAATCAGGGAGCCGGGAGAACCCAGGGGGTAGGCAACTGCTATCACTCAGGTGAGAGATGCTGGCGGCTTGGCCCAGAATGTGGGAGAGGCTCTGGGCAGAGCCAGGGTATTCACTCGTGGACCTGTCGTGGGGTGTGGAACTTGAAGAGTCCAGGCAGCTTCAGGAGGCTGGCCTGGGACCCAGCAGAGTGGTCTCTGTGGGAGGAGAGAAAAGGAAAGAGCCCAGGTGCTCAGTGACCTGACTGAGCCACTGAACCTGGCCTTCCTGTGGGCAGACCCTGGCTAGCTCCTCACCCAGCCCACTCCCTTTCCTCCTGGGTGTGCAGCCAGCCTCTGCCTCCCACCCTTCTCTTGTGGTTAGGTGTGGGCATGCGACTGGGTTCCAGATGATGAGTTGTAGGTGGAGGTGATGCCAGCCTGCCACCCCACCCCCCTCGGTGTTTTTTCTCTTTCTGTATAGTCGATGCAGTCGAGCATGATGACATTGGAAGCCACCTGTTGGAGATGGAGAAGGTACAAGATGGAAGGAGCCCGGGTCCCTGAATCACCCTCTGAAGAAGTGACACCTGCCGGTCACAACTTGGCTTTGAGCTTTCCATGAGTGGGAAATAAACCTTGGCTGTGCTGGGAGCCCAACACTTCATCACCTGGGAGTTTGCTTTTGTTTGCTGCTAGGGATTCTTTAACTAACACGGTATGCCCGGAGTTCACCCCACTCCTAGTCTTGTATGTTTAGGAAGGGAAACGTTTCTTTTTGGCTGGGTGCGGTGCCTCTCGCCTGTGACCCCAGCACTTTGGGAGGCCGAGGCAGGAGGATTGTTTGAGCCCAGGAGTTCAAGACCAGCCTGGACAACATAGCAAGACCTTGTCTCTACAAAAAAAAGCTGGATGTGATGGTACTCACCTGTGGTTCCAGCTATTCAAGAGGCTGAAGCAGAAGGATTGCCTAAGCCCAGGAGGTCGAGGTTGCAGTGAGCTGTGATTGTGCCACTGCACTCCAGCCTGGGCAACAGAATGAAACCTGAACTCAATGATAATAATAATAATAATAATAATAAAACATTTCCTTTATGATCAAGGCAGCTCAAGGCAGAGCTTTGGTTTACTGCAGCCTGCTATTGTTTGTGCACCTCAAAATTCATATGTGAAATCTAATCCCCAGTATAATGGGATCTGGGGGTGGGGCCTTTGGGAAGTGATGAGGTTATGAGGGTGATTAGGTCATGAGACCTCATGACGGGACCAGTGTCCTTATAAAAGAGGCCCAAGGGTACCCATTTGCCCCAACTGCCGTGTAAGGTTGCCTTGAAATATGGCCATCTATGAAACTGGAAGCAGCCCTCAGATGCTGAATCTGCTAGTACCTTGATCTTGGACTTCCCAGCCTCCAGAGCTGCGAGAAATCCATTTCTGTAGTTAATTAGCCACTCAGTTTATGGTATTTTGTTACAACAGACTCAGACAGCAAGAGAACAGGCTGGGTGGCCTGGAGCAGCAGTCTCCAGTGGGCAGATACCTTTGGGATTAGGAAACCCCTCCCTACAAGCCCTGCCAGCCCTGGAGAGACGAGACTTCCCTAGAGCATAGATTGCTAACACCACCTGGTGAGTGTCCCTACTCTGGCTTCAGGGGCGATGGAGTGTTGGTTGGCCTCATGCTGGGAGGAGACCTGACCCTGGCCAGGGTGAACCAGGAGCCAGCCCACCACCCAGCTTCTCTGGACCCCCTGGGCCAGCCTCCATCCCTGCCCCAGGTCTGGCCACCATCTTAAATCCTTTAGGAGTTTTTCAGGTTGGAGGTGGTCCACCCCAGAGAGCTCGGATTGGCTTGGGAGGATCTGGAGGTGGAGATTTAGGTTCACTCTTATACCACGCAGAGTGTGTGGCAGATTGTACTTTCCAAAGCTGCAACAACTCTTGCCCCATGTGCTCTGTGGGAAGTCTTGCACTCTTCATCAAGAGGCGGCCTTGAATTCCCTTCCCCTTGAACCTGGATGGGCTTGTATACAGTAAGTTCCCTACATACAAATGAGTTCCGTTCAAAAAGCACGTTCGTAAGTCCAATTTGTTCCTAAGTCCAATAGAATTAGTCTAGATACCCAACTAACACAATTGGCTACATAGTACCAGCTACCTCACCTCTGCTTCTGGACATCCTGGGCTTGAAATAAAGATACTGTCCTATCATACTCCATACAGTCGTGTAAAGCACACAGACCACAGCCACTTGTAGAGGATGTGCACACGTGACCACGGGCGCCAGACACGTGAACGAACTTACATGACTGGATATGCACACACACGTTCGCATCTTTGAAAGTTTGCAACTTGAAGGTTTTTGGTCGGGAACTTACTGTATGGGTTTCCTAGGCCACTGTAATAAATTGGCACAAGCTGGATGACTGGAAACAGCAGGAGCTTATCCTCTAGCAGTTCTGGAAGGGAAAAGTCCAAAACCAAGGTGTTGGCAGAGCCCTGCTTCCTCTAAAGGCTCCAGGGAAGACACTTTTTTTTGCTTCGTCCTAGCTTCTGATGGCGGCGGAAGTCCTCAGCATTCCTGTGGACTCCACCTCCATCTTCACATGGCCTTGGTTTCTGTGTCTCCTCTAGGTCTGAATCTCTCTCCTCGTAAGGACATCAGCCACGCTGGATGTCCCCTCTCTGGGCCTTGGCATTTCCGTCTGTAAAATGGGCAGATCAAAAGACTTCTAACGTCTCACAGCTCCGTGTTGCGCTGATTTTCTGGATGCATTTTGGGAAGAGTTTGGTTCAACAAAGGAAAAGATTCGCAGCCATGTCCCTGGACACCTCTTGGGTTGAAGGGGTGTGTGCTGGGAATCCATGGAATGCAATAATACCATTTAGAAAGCTCATTCCTGATGTTAGATCCAAGGTGATTTACACACATTCTCCCCATTAAACCACATCTTCATAATAACTCCACAGGGAAGGAGTTATCTTTATAGCTGAGACAGCAGAGCAGAGAGGTTGAGTGACTGGCTCAAGGTCACACAGCCAGTGTGTGAGGGAGCCAGGATCCAAAACACAGTGTGTGTGACTCCCAGGTCCACATTCTATCCCAGTGGCCTGTAAGTCAAGATTCAGAGCAAGGGTGGGTGAGTTTCATCTGTCATGCCCCCCCTGAAATACCCTCTGCCTGTGAGTGCTTCCATCAGCCTTATCCTCACTGTAAAATGACCGCCCCTGCCCCTGGTGCTCTTGGGCGGAGTGGCTGGCAAGGCGACAGGCGACTGTCCAGCCATCTGTGAGGGGGGCAGGAGAATGAATGCTGTCATTGTTCCTTAAGTAAGAGTAGATAGGCTATGAATGTCAAGGCCAAGTGAGGGGAGATTGGATCTGCCCTTTGAGGTCCTCGGAGGGCCTGGCCCAGGACAGATGGCAAACTCGTCACTCGATATGGAATCGGGCCAAATCGAAGTTCAGGTTGAGAGGCTGCAGTTCAAGTTTCCATTCAGCTGTCAGGAAAATGAGTTCCCCTCGTGAACGGGCCCCCCGGCCACCGGGATCCTCTTTGAAAACAGCTTTTGTATCTGATCGCTCCTTTCTGATTTCAGGGGAACTGGCCAGCTGGTGATTTATGACGTTTGGGGGACTTTGATCGGGGTGCTTGATGTTTGATGCAGAAGACAGTCTAGACAGCAGAAGGAGCCGAGGCCTGAGGGAGAATCTCACCTCCACGACTTTGTACCTGTGTGATCTTGGGTAAATCGCTTAAGACTTCCGAGCTTGTTTCCTCATCCGCGCGTTAGGGGTAAAATACCGAATCCCAAGGGTGCTCTTGAGGATTGAATGAGGTCATGTGACTGCATCCATATAGCAGGTGTTCATTTAATGAGAATTCCTTTCCCACTCATTCCTCCCCTTCAGGGAGTGACATATCCATTTATTTACATGCTTATTCAATGGGCATTTACTGAGCGCCTACTGTGTACTTGGCCCTCTTCTGGGTGCCTGGGGAACCAGATCACCAATTCTTCCCTTCTACGAAAGGAGGCAGACCACAGACAAGTGAGCAAATAAAGATAATTCCAGAAGTGGTGAGTGCTATAAGGAAATAGAAAAGGGTGAGGCGTCAGAGAGTGGCTGAGGATGTGGAGACCTCTTCTCTGTAGTTCTTGACTTCTCTGCACATCTGTGTTTGACGCTTTGCTACACAGGATTCTTCCATGACAGAGCCCTTCTTGTCCTTCCTGAAACAGCTTTCCTATTTTATGTATTTATTTTTGACTTGGGGTTTCACTCTGTTGCCCAGGCTGCAGTGTGGTAGCACGATCACAGCTCACCACAGCCTCAACCTCCTGGGCTCAGGTGAACCTTCTGCCTCAGCCTCCCATGGAGCTGGGACTACAGGCGTGCCACCATAACTGCTAATTTTTAAAAAGTTCTTTTGTAGAGACGAGGTCTCACTATGCAGTCTAGGCTGGTCTTGAACTCCTGGGCTCAGGCGATCCTTCCGCCTTGGCTTCCCGAAGTGCTGGGGTGACGGGTGTGAGCCACCCGTCACCCCAGCACCTTCCTATTTTAACAAGAGAACATTCCCTTGACCGCAGCCGAGAAGGCTCTTAATTCCTTCCTACACCTGTCCCAAATTTCAATTACGCAAAATATCTTTAACACAGTTCAACCAGATTCCTTAGGAGGAGGGAGAAAAATGGTGCTGTAAGTATTCATAATGTGTTTTCATTATGGAATAATTATACATAATTGCTCTGCCTCGTAAATAAGTATAAAACATTTACCAGTCAACAGTGGGAGGAACCGTGAACTCACCTTCTCTCATGGAGGATTCGCTGGTGGGATCAAGCAGTGACACCCGCAATCTTGTCAACTCACCGGCTGTGGTTGTTTTTTCCACGGGCAAGTGAGATTAGTGGTCCCAAGCCTGTAAAGATTCTGCCAACGTATCGGTTTATATGTCTACATCCCCTCTTTCCTGTACTCACCACGTGTGAGTTCAACCTTCGTGGTGTGGAATCACCATGACTGCCTGTTGAGGCTGACAGTGTGGTCGGCACCATTTGGGCATCTCATTTAACTCTCACAGTCACCTGGGGGATAGGGATGGTGATTTTGTTCTCACTTTCCAGAAGGAACAGGGGTGTGTTGGGTTAAGAAAATTGCCTGGGGCCACAGAGCCGGGAAAGAACAGAACTGGGGCTTCAGACGCAGGCGGTGTGGCCATGTGCTGGCCCCTTGCTGAGATGACACAACAAATGTCACCCCCCCGATCTCTCTCTCCCCTTCCTCACCTCCCCAGGCAATACACGGCTGACTGGCTTCTGGAAGGCTCTGTGCCCTTTCGTTGGCTAGATGTGAGGAAGAGCTGGATTACCCACATTTTTTGGATTGTTGTTCCAGTCTTATGGGTTGAATTGTGCCCCCCAAAAGAGATTTTGAAGCCCCCAGTGCCTCAGAACGTGACCTTGTTTGAAGATAGCATCTTTACAGAGGAGATCATGTCAAGATGAGCTCATTAGTGTGGGTCTTAGTCCAACATGACTGGTGTGCTTGGAAAAAGGGGAATTTGTGTGTACATACACAAGGAAGACCATGTGAAGACACGGAGAGCGCAGCCATTTATAAGCCAAAGAATACTCGAGGCTACCAGAAGCTGGGAGAGAGGCCTGGAGCAGATTCCTTCTCAAATCATTCCAAGAAGCCAACCTTGTTGCCATCTTGATTTCTGTGGACAGTACACGTCGGTTGTTTAAGCCGCCCAGGGTATGGTCCTGTGTTATGGCAGCCAGAGCAGATGAACACATCCAGGAAAATCACCTTTCTCCACTCTCTCTCAGGGCAGATATGTCATCCCTATGGTGACATGAGTCGGAGCAGTCCAAGGCTACCCAGCACCCACCAAAACCCTCTGCAGGTAGCGGTGAAGGGTCCAACCGCGAACTCATTCCTCAACAAGGCCACTGGCCAAGGGCTTAAGGTGGCCCAGAGAGGGAAATGGCAGACCCTTGACCACACAGCATAAAAGGGTGGAGCCAGGACCAGGGCCCAGCTCAGGGCCTCCCAGCTGCCGCTCTCTTGTCCTCGTGCCTGACAAGGCTAGGTGTGTGCCCATTGCTTCCCCCAAATAAACTGTTGACCTTGGAGAAAATAATTGAGGCTGCATCAGGCAGAAAGACAGGCCGAGTCAGTGGTCAGCCTGCTTGCCCCAGCAGTTACTCTGTGATAGCCCATCCTGAATTTGAACAAAGCCCCATCCCTACTTTCTGGTGGTGGTGATCTGCGGTTCTCTTGCAGATTCCTCTGCAGTAGCCAAGCAGGGCATGTTAACTTCCTGAAGCCCCCACGATAAACCGCCACAAACCAGCTGAAAACAATAACATGTTCTCTCTCAGTCCTGGAGGTCAGAAGTCTGAAGTCAAGGTGTTGGCAGGACCACGGCCCCTCTGAAAATTCTAGGGGAGAAACTTTCTCGTCTCTCCTGATGTCCTCAGCTTGTGGCATGGCTCCAGTTTCTGTTCCATCTTCATAGCACGGCCCTCTCCTCCATGTCTCTCTGTGTCTCAAACCTTCCTCTGTCTTCCTCTTATTAGAGTACCAGTCACAGAGTGAGATTCTCAACTTAATTATGTCTGTGATGATCCCTAATTCTCAATAAGACCCAATTCACAGGTCCTGGGGTTAGGACTTGGGCATATCTCTTTTGGGGGACACAATTCAACCCCCTACCTGGGGTTTGGACCATTTCTTCTGAACCCCATCAGACTGCCTGCCATGCTGTGCCTACACCCTTCTGAAAAAGGGGCTAGAGTGAACTTGACACTGTCATTTGGAAGAATTCTTACGCCCATGCCCCCCCCCAAAAACTGTGTTCTTCTTCCATTCCCAGCAGAATGCTCTCTTGATTTCTCTAGTTCTGCCTTCTCCACACCTCCTGGTTCAGGGGGCAGCCTCACAGCTGCATTCCAGAACATTCCATCTTCTCTAACCCACAGGCCCCCAAACGTCATCAGTTCTGACACTCTTAGGGTCTTAGGAATTTTATCACTCACTCCTAACCAAGAGAAATACCCAAGAGTTTCACTTAATAATATTAGGTCCCAAAAGCCTAATACATATTGATGCTCTAATGACTTAGTAGCCATTTGAAAGACATAATACATATACATTTAAAAAATATGTTCTTGTTTTGTCCTTAAATTCCCATAATTGCTTCCTCATGGCATGTGTGCCCCATTGGGTCATCTCCAACCTCTAAACCCATGGGCACTTAATTTGTGTCTCCCAGTTATTTTTGAGGCAGACATATTTTTATGTTTTTGTTTGTGGGCTACTGGTGTTTCTTCCTCTGTGAAAAGGCTGTTCAAAGTCTTTCCTTTGGTTTGGTTTTGTCTCTTTCTTATTTACTTGTAGATGTTCTTGTTGGCAAAAACACCAAACTCTGCAAAATATTTAAAGAGGTTTATTCTGAGCCAAATGTGAGTGACCTAGGCCCATGGCATAACCCCAGGAGGTCCTGAGAACATGTGTCAAAATGGTTGAATTATAGCTCAGCTTTATACATTTTAGGGAGATAGAAGTTACGGACAAAACATAAATCAATACACACGAGGTTTACATTGGCTGAGCCCAGGAAGGCAGGACATTTCCAAGTGAGGAGGAGGGTTTATGGAGGGCGGTTGCGAGTCATAGACTCAAAGATTTTCCGATTGGCAGTTGGTAGAAAGACGTAAACTCTGTCTGAAGAATTCAAAATCAGTAAAAGAAATGCTTGAGTTAAGATGGAGGGGAGGTGAGGAAGCCTAGGTTCTTGATACATAGAGGAAGGTGTTAAGTTGCGACTTCAGAGAGACTAGGCATTATTAGGTTGGCACTAAAGTTATTGCGGTTTTGGACTGTGAATTTTAAATCATTGTAACTGGGCTCAAACGCATCTTTATTAATCAAAATAGGGACCATTGCAATCAACACATTTTTGCCAACAAGAAATAAGTTTGTTTATTCCTGTAGCTTAAAAATCCAAACTTCGGGGTTCAACGAACTCTTGGAAAGCATTTTTTGCTCCTGTTGGTTGCGAAAGCATTTTCCCTGCAAAAAGTTGTCTAGATGCTTGAAGATGTGGTAGTTGGTTGATGAGAGGTCAGGTGAATATGGTGGATTAAGCAAAACTGCATAGCCCAATTCGTTCAACTTTTGAAGCATTCATTGTGGAGCTTGGGGTCAGGAATTGTCATGGAGAAGAATCGAGCTCTTTCTGCTGGTCAATGCCGGCTGCAGTCGTTGCGGTTCTTGGTGCATCTCATTGATGTGCTGAGCATCCTTCTCAGATGTCACGATGTCACCAGGATTCAGAAAGCTGTAGTGGATCAGACTGACAAGAGACCACCAAACAGTGACCAAGACCTTTTTTTGGTGCAAGTTTGGCTTTGGGAAGTGCTCTGGAGTTTCTTCTCCGTGCAACCACTGAGCTGGTCATGGCTGGTTGTCATATAAAATCCACTTTTCATCATGTCTCAATCTAATTGAGAAATGGGTCGTTGTGGTTGTGTAGAATAAGAGAAGACAACTCTTCGCAACGACGATGTTTTCTTTTCGATCAGCTTACAAGGCACCCACTTAATGAGCTTTTTCAACTTTCCAATTTGCTTCAAATGCCAAATGATTATAGAATGGTTGACATTGAGTTCTCTGGCAACTTCTTGTATAGTTGTAAGAGGATCAGCTTGGGCCAAACGCATTACTGATGTTGTGAGTTGTCTGCTGCTTGAAGACCCATTTTTAGCACGAATAAGAAAATCGCTCGAATTTGCTTTTTGTCTAACATCATTTCCGTTGTCTAAAATAAATATAAAATAATCAGCAAGTAATAAGTCATTAGCAAAAAAATAGTGAGAAATGCATATCAAATTGATATATAACATAACCACATTTATTAAGAATGTATTCCAATATCAAATGGCAAGTTTCAACTTCCAAAAGCCACAATTACGTTTGCACCAACCTAATAAATGTCTTAAGAGGTGCTTTTTAACTGGGCTCGGTGGCTCAGCCTGTAATCCCGCGCCTTGGGAGGCTGAGGTGAGTGGATTGCCTGAGCCCGCGGGTTCGGGACCCGCCTGGGCAGGTGAAACCTCATCTCTACAATAAATCAAAAAAACTAGCCGGGCGTGGTAGCGCACACCTGTAGTTCCGGCTACTTGGAAGGCTGAGGCGGAAGGATCACCGGAGCCCAGCAGCTCGTGGCTGTGGGGAATGGAAGCAGCAACTGCACTCCAGTCTGGGCGACGGATTTAAACGCCAATTAAAAAAAAAAAAAAAAAAAAAGAGGTGCTTTTTATGATGCAAATTTCCCTAAGAGACACCTTTGCAGGGCCACTTCAAAATATGCCAAAGAAACGTATTTTGGGATAAAGTATTTTTATTTCCTTTAGGGCCTGCTCTCTGTCTTGTGATGCCACACCAGAGTCAAGTTGGAATTTCGTGTCTTATTGCCACAGAGTCTGTTTTGTCGGTCTTATGATCTCTACTTTCATGTTCATGTGGGTCAGCTGTGCCCAAAACTCCACAAGGGAGGGGACATATTGACGTGTGCCTCTTCGTGGCCTGGGGTTTAGTCTTTCAGGTTTCCCTTGCTCTGAGGGGGTTCGTTTAGTGGGATGGGGGTGGGCTTACTTTTTTATGTTTGGTTTATGTTCTTTATATATGTTCATATCCTCTCTCTTTGCTGATGATACACATGGCAAATATCTTCTCTCAATCTATGGTTTGTCTTTTAGCTTTTTGTTCTTTTTTTGGAGTTACAGTCTCACTCTGTCCCCCAGGCTGGAGTGCAGTGGCACACTCACGGCCACCCCAGTGTCGACTTGCTGGGCTCCGGCGATCCTTCCACCTCAGCCTTCCAAGCAGCCGGAACTACAGGCGCACGCTACCATGCCCGGCTAATGTTATTTTGATTCATTGTAGAGATGAGGTCTTACCAAGTTGCCCAGGCTGTTCTCGAACCTGTGGGCTCAGGCAATCCCCTCACCTCGGCCTCCCAAAGTGCTGGGATGACAGGCTTGAGCCACCGCGCCCGCCTGCCTTTAGCTTTTTAATGACCTGAATGCAGTTTGAGTCGTTCTTCTCATGCTTGTTCCAGTGACAGGCCATCCCTCTGTGAACCCCTCCGGTGGCTTTCCACTCTCAGCCCTTAGAGTCCAATCCCACCCAGGATGGCTGTTTGGGTTCCTCTCCCCTTCTGGTTCACTCTGCTCCCTGTACGCTGGGCTTTTTGGTTTCTGGAACACACCCAGCTCATTTTCCTCTGTGGCTCATGTAAACCACACTCCTCCCTTCTCCTGGGCGGATGCCTACCCTCCCCTGCCTACCTTGTCTCCTCTCCCTCTGCCCTCAGGTCACCTCCCTTAGGGGATCAGGCTTTGTCCACCCTGCCTGCAGCCAGCTCTGACTGTCACTTTCTCCTGTGTGGCCCCCTGTGTGGCCCCAGGGCCTTGTATATTCTGGCTAGTCATCGTTTTATCTATCTGTCTTGCTCATTTTCTTGTTCTAAGTGCTGTGTCTCCCACACCGGCTCCAGGAGATGGAGACTTTTTGTCTCGTTCATGCCTTTTCTCCGGTGCCCAGGACATAAGTCAGCATTTGTCCCATGTCCCTGGAATGGGCTGTCCGCATATATGACCTCTGGCCATCATGCTGGGGTCTCAGCAGCTGGACCTACGACTCACAGCCCACACCAGTCATGCGACTGAAATCTACCACTGCAGAAGCCTCACTCGTGGCAGAGGGCGAGAGATGACAGTCTGGGGCCTTGCTGGAGCTGCTGGGTTGCGGGGAGAGACCCCCCCGGGGAGGGCTGATAGTTGGGGGGGTGGACAGGAGGAGCTGGGCTGACTGGGGACACATTTGCATGAGAACTAGACTTCAGGGGGATGAGCAGGGGAGCAATTGTCCAATGTGAGGTCTGGGATTTGTCTTCAGCAAATTTTCTCTGATTTCCCCAAACGCTTGAAATTAATTAGTGGACCGGAGCCTGCATGAACCGCTCTCTCAGCTGGAGTCTCACCCCTGCCAGGGCTGAGCTTGGCACCGGATTTCTCCCACTGCTCGGGACTGTCTGTGAGCCGGCCGCCTGGGTGGGAGATGCTCTCGAACAGGTCTTCGTGTGTTTGCACCCAGACTGGACCCTCTGGTCCTGGGGCTTCTGTGCCACTGGGGTGGGAGGGCAAGGCATGCCCTGCTGGGATTGGCTCTTCTCACTGTCAGTCACCCCACGGGAGGCTTGGACAGGAAACCTGGGTAGGGAGGGACCTTCCTCCCTCTGGGTCTCCTGGGATGTGGGGCCTGGACTTGACTTGGACGTGCACTCCCAGGGTGTGGCCTGCGTGGCCGGGGCTAGAGGTTGGGAGCAGCGTTCAGCAGGGTCTGCGGCCTCCCAGGCCCCCGATCCATCCAGAGCAGACTTTCCTTCTGCTTTGTTAGGCTCGAGGCTTCCCTGAGGAGTGGAAGTTTCCTGAAGCCTGGTCTCAGCTGGGTCTGAGGACATCGGGGCCTCGGTTCCTCCCTGAGGCTAGAGGGCAGAGTCAACAGTGGTTAACCATCATGGGAAAAGGCTCTGCTTGGCTGAAAGGTGGGAGCTGGCAGCCTGGACTTCCTCAGTAATGCTGAGCCCTGCTCATGGTGTGTGTGTCTGTGTGTGTGTGTGTGTGTGTGTGTGCGCGCGCGTAGTTCCTACATGGGTATGTGAGGGGCACAGAGTCAATATTAATGAAAGTCTCTCCTCTATCCCTCTCTTTTCTCCCTCCCTCCCTGCTCCTCCTCCTCCTCCTCTTCCACCTTTTTCTTCTTCTCTCTTGCACTCTCTTGGGCTCTCCTGCTGTCTCCCCCCACCCCAGGCTCTCTCTTTCTGTCTCTCTCCTCCCATCTTTTCCAGTCTCTGTCTCTGTGTCTCTCTCTTCCCCTGTCTCTCTGCTGTGTCTCTCTCTCCCCTGCCACGTCTCTCTCTCTCTTTCTCTTTCTTTTCATGTTAGGATCTCACTCTGTCACCCAGGCTGGAGTGCAACGGCACGACCACAGCTCACTGCAGCCCCGACCTCCTGAGCTCTGGCGATCCTTCCATTTTGATTTCTTGTAGAGACGAGGTCTCACTGTGTTACCCAGGCTGGTCTGGAACTCCTGGGCTCAAGCAATCCTCCCACCCTGGCCTCCAGCATGCCTGGTCTGATGAAAGTTTTTACAAAATAACATTTATGAGTTTTTTCGAATAGGTCATGCATTTATTTTAAAAACAGGTCATACCTCTTATTATCAAGGGTGCCTGAACGAAGCAATTTTGTATGCCTAACCCCTAACCATACCCCATAATACCATAATAACAAAAATAAAATAAAATAAAAAAAAAACAGGTCATGGTTCAACATTTAAATGGCAGGAAAGGGAAGCAGTGAAAACCGTCCTATTCCTCTCTCACCTCATGTCAGTCATCCTTCCTCTGTCTAAAGACAACCATGTCACTAGTTGCCTGTGTGTCCTCTCAGAGACATTTCACGAAGACACAATCAACTGTATTTTGAGATTCTCTCATGTCAATACATTCTCTTGTATCAGTCATATTGACACATTCTCTTTCTCGTGGTTAAAATGGGTTCTATTGATGGGTGTAACATACTTCCTAAGTTCCCCCTGTTGGGCATTTGGACTGTTTCTCATCTTTTTTCATTGTTTGGGCATTTAATGGAAGAGTGACTTCATTTTGTTGTCCCAGGTTGGGGCGTCTGTGGCAGAGAAAGGACAGCTCACCCAGGATTCCATTTGTCTTCCCATGTTTCCCTGTTCCCTTGTAGGTAGGCAGGGTCCCGTGGCTAGTCCCAGCCCATGGACAGTGAGCGGAAGTGACGTCTGAGACCTATGGGCGGGGATGTAGAAAGCTTGTGTGTGATTATCTAATCTCTCTTACTCTACTGGGAAGAGGAGAAATAACCCAGATAATGAAACTCTATGATGGTGCGGCCTCTGTCAGCTGGATCCCTGAGGGACGCTATGGAGCAGTCTCCTGTGGACCCACAATGGACATTGTGGCATTTAGTACGAACAAAAAGTCAACTTTTGTGTTAAGCCACTAGGCATTTAGGTTGCTTATTTCAACGTATCTAATACACAATTAGAATCAATACCTAGATGTTTGAGACATTGAATTTAATGTGATTTTTATTTTGTTTTATTTTATTTTTTGCGCCAGAGTCTCACTCTGTTTTCCAGGCTGGAGTGCAGTGGCATGATCACAGCTCACCACAGCGTCAATCTTCTGGGCGCAGGCAATCCTCTCACCTCAGCCTCCTGGGTAGCTGGGGCTATAGGCATGCGCCACCACACCCAGCTAGATTTTTTTGTAGAGATGGGTCTTGCTAGTTTGTCTAGGCTTAATAAGTGATTTTTAAAAAATGAATGGTTTATTAAGAAATTTCTCAGAGAGGGTCCATGAACGTGTAGAGTGGAGGAGGCAGACGGGAATTATTTTTTTTTTTTTTTTTTGAGTTGGAGTCTCACTGTTGCCCAGACTGGAGTCCAGTGGCCGCTCCCGGCCACCGCAGCCTCGACCTGCTGGGCTCCGGCGATCCTTCCGCCTCAGCCTTCCAAGTAGCTGGAACTACAATGCATGCTTCCATACCCGGCTAATTTTTTTGTAATTTATTGTAGAGATGAGGTCTCACCAATTGCCCAGGCTGGTCTCGAACCCCTGGGCTCAGGTGATCCTCTCGCCTCACCCTCACAAAGTGCTGGGATTACAGGCTGAGCCACTGCTCCTGGCTGTTTCTTATTCTTATGGCCTTGAATTTTTCATTTTTTATAATAATCTCTCTCACCTGCCTCCACCCCTTCTCCCAACAGTTGCTTCTCTGCTTTGGATAGAAATTCAGTCATTTGCACTGGAGACTAGTGAGAAATCCACTCTGTGGGGGCCTTTGTGAAATGCCCCATGACGGCCTCCACTTGGTCAATTGGACCGTCTCTTGATGCTCACAGAAGTATTTGTACCAACACACCTCAAAAGAATCATTTCATTCTGGAGTTTGCGTTTCATTGATATTGGTGAAGTTAACAGAGGAAAGAAAGAAACACCTCATGAAGGTGAGTGATGAGGTCAGGAAGAAAAGTTTTATTTTATTTTATGCCTTCAAAGAAATTTACAAGCATGTAGATTCCACCCCTCTTTTTTAAAAAAAAAAAAAATAGAATAGGGCTTTGTCCATGTGTTGTTCATTTAGGTGCTTATTTATTATTTATTTATTTTAATGATGGAAACCCCCACCCACGGCGGCGTGGGGCCCTAATGAGAGCAGCACCAGGAGCGCTTCTAGCATTCGCCCCCAGCCCCGCACGTCCCCAGGCTTCCTGGCATGCATATGCCTCATTATGGACACATGCCCTGTCATGTGTTATTCCTCACTTAGTGACAATTTGTCACTGTCACCCTTGACATGTCACTCCTCGGCAGACGGATTTGACTCCGGTGCCAAGTCTGACACTTGGATGAGAGGCAGTGGTAATCTGAATTGAAATAACGGGTCGAGAGTGGCTAATTTCACTCTGACATAATTCTAATACCACGTAAAGAGAGAGAAGTGCTGTATTTAAAGGGGAGGCTTTTTTTTTAAGGAAAAAAAGCTTTTTTTTCCCTCCCTGTTCTCTTTTGCTCTGAGTCTGAGTATTCAATTATTCTTTAGGATAATGCTTTTATTTTTGAAGGATTAAGTCTTGCATTTTAATAACATGCATTTTCAATTAAGTGCACTAAGATCCATGAATATAACTATTACTTAAACTGTAAGTAATGGTTGCATGTAAAAATTAGGAAACATTGTGCTTTAGATAAATTACATTCAAATTAGTTCTTATTATAAATGGGATAGAAAATGGATTTTTTAGCTCTGGCTGGCCAAAGAGCCAACATTTATATCTACTTCATTTGTTTAAATATATTTCAAGCCAGATTGAAATCCATACGGCCTGACATTAATTGAGTGCTGCCACATCAATGTATTCAAGTTTCATAAACCACTGAAGAGTGAGTTTTTACTGGCTCGAATTAGAAATATACCAGCTAAAATGGTATTGTTTATGAAGCAATTCTTTAAGCCGTCATTAAGTGGTATAAATCTTAATAAGATACATTTCAACAGACCATATACAGGATATGGCTGTGTTTTTAAGAAACTATTTTTTTTCTCTAAAGAGATGATCACATTTTCTTCCTGTGGGAAGAGATTTTTTTGTACAATATTTTTCTTTAAACACTGCTTTTTTGTGTGTATGAAGAGATAAGCCTGAGATGCAAGGTTACAGGAGAATTTCCCCTCCTTCCTGCTCTAGCTGCCTTTCTTGGAGAATGGGAGGAGGCAAATGAATGACCATTTAAATATTCGTACTGGGAGAGGGGATGGTATTGGGCTAACCTGTGTAGACAGTTCCCTGCAAGTAGTCGCCCTGATACTTAGTTTCACTTTTATGAAGTTAGATTCCAATTTGCTCAATTGCTGTGAGAATGATAAACAGCCTGTTTTTCAGAATTCCTGAGTTTCAACCGAGATGTCCTCTTCCGTGGGTAGACCTCATGAGATCTTGGCGACATCATGATCAGAGAGAGTCTCTTGATGGAGTCATCATTGGAGAATTCTTGGTGATTATGGACCAGGCAGGGGGACTCCCGAAAAGTCAGTTTCCAGTGGCACCAGGCCACCACCTCTGGAACACCTATGCAAAATGTGTTCATTCTTCAGATTTACTAATCACCTGCGACGTGCCAGGCACTAGGGATGCTATGGAGAATGAACTAGGAGTTGACTGGGGTTGGAGGGGAGTGAGTTGATGGTTCTTAATAGGTGCAGGTGCAGGAGACAGGTGCCTGGGAAATGCAGGCATGACAGGTGCCTTGTCAGAATGAGAGGGAAGGACGGCATTTCCAGGAAGCCTCGTCTAGGTGGAGGATTCAGAGGTGGGCAAGAGCACACAGGTGAGTTGAAGCAGTGGTCAGGGCCTGGCAGTGTCTGTGGGAAGCTGGAACAATAGGAGGCAAGGCATTCAGGTGAAGGCCCCGTACATCCACTGACCCCGTAAGCTACAAATGGCTGACAGCTTTGGTACCAGAGCTAACCATTGCCAGGCCTCTGACCAGATTTTAGCACAGTGGGCTTGAACCACACAAGCTCAGTCTGGGAGAGGTGGCTCTCATCTGTCATCTTAGCACTTTGGGAGGCTGAGGTGGGAGGATAGCTTGAGGCCAGGAGTTCAAGGCTGCAGTAAGCTATGACTGCACCACTGCACCCCAGCCTGGGCCACGGAGCAGGAACTTATCTCCTAAAAAAAATTGCGGGCTCAGATATGGCTGCTCTATGACTGCCCCCATTTGATGGGGTGTGTTGTGTTTGTCATTAGAAGATAGTGTCTCAGAAAGAAGTTGGAGTCAGCTGCATAGGAAAGACCATTCGACAGCTGAGAAGCCTCTCTCTGATCTGCTGCGTGACATGTTCTTGGTTAAAAGTGAGCTCCATTAGTTTACATTTCTTCTCTGTGTTCATCAGTCGTTTGTTCACTGTGTAGTGAGTGTTCGTGCTGGGCCAGGCTCTGGACAAAGTGGTGAACACTGGTCACTGTGTCAGCCCTCCCAGGGGTGCGGGATGGGGTAATGATGGGAGATGGGTGCTGTGGGCATAAACTCATGCAGGAAACTGAGGCCTGAGGGTGGACGGACATCACCAGGCCAGGTGGCACAGCAGCCAAATGAAGAGAGCATCAGCCAGGTTCTGGAGAGGAAGGAGACCCCGACAGTCTCCGAGCCGGAAGACGGGAAGGTGAAGACAGATGTCGGTGAGTCAGCTGATGTCGGGGCCTCAGTTTCCCCCTCTGTAAAATGTTGACAGTAATGATGGTGAGAATCGAATGGGACAGCTCTTGCGAAAAAGAGACTGGGACACGGCAGGGCTCAACAAAGTTTAGCGCCAAATTTCTGTGTATTTAAAGCAAGACTTTCAGCCCAATGGTAGATGTTATAGTCCATTTTGCGTTGCTGTGGGAATATCTAAGCCACATGTCTGGCCATTTAATAAGAAGAAAGGTTTATGGGCTCACGTTCTGCGGGCTGTACGGGAAGCATAGTGCTGGCATCTGCTTCTGGTGAGGCCTCAGGGAGCTTCCAGTCGTGGCAAAAGCGAAAGCGATTCGGCGTCCCATGGCAAGGGCAGAAGCAGGAGGAGGAGAAGGAGGTGCCGGTGTGAACTAAGAGAGGCAGAACTCATTCTTGCAAGAACGGCACCAAGCCACCCGTAAAGGATCCATCCCCTTGATCCACCTGCCTCCCGCTGGGCCCCACCTCCAACCCTGGAGACCCATGTCACATCCAGATTTATCAGTAAGGCCTCATGTATGATTGTCAACATCTCATGTATGATTGGCAGCATGTATGATTGTCCCATTGCAGGTGCTCCAGGCACCACTCATCCACATGTCATTAACCTCATTTGACAGGTGGGGAAACTGAGAATCAGAGAAGGGAAGCGACGTGCTCCTGGATGCCTCGGCTG
>CAUYQG010155323.1:0-20926 GCA_963574415.1 Tarsius wallacei
TATTTATTAATTATTTATCTTTGCTTCCCATAGGCTTATTTTACTCTGTTTCCAAATTCTTCAGTTTAGTACATCATTTGTTTATTTTTTAAGTTACATGAGTACTTGAGAACTTGAAACTTGACTTTTCAAAGTTAACTCTCTCTCCTATTTTTGTAGTCAACTGTACTAAGGAAAAATTAGGGGAAAACATTTAAAACTTGCCATTGAATGAATGATACTAAAGTATAAGCTGTTAAATGAACACAAATAATTTTTCACTACCAGAACTTATATCTGTTTGCAATGTATTCATCTGTCTGTCCCAAGTCCCAGACATTCAATGATTTCTCTTTTTTTTTTTTTTTTTTTTGAGTTGGAGTCTCACTCTGTCGCCCAGATTGGAGTGCAGTGGCCGCTCCTGGCCACCGCAGCCTTGACCTGCTGGGCTCCGGTGATCCTTCCGCCTCAGCCTTCCAAGTAGCTGGAAGTACAGGTGTGCGCTACCACGCCCGGCTAATTTTTTTATTTATTGTAGAGAAGACGTCTCGCCTGCCCAGGCGGGTCTCAAACCCGCTGCCTCAGGCAATCCACTCACCTCAGCCTCCCAAAGGCGTGGGATTACAGGCTGAGCCACCGAGCCCGGCTGATTTCTCTTTTGATATTACATTTAATTTATCTTTTCTAAAATTGCATATAAATAAAATAATGAAATTTGTATCATTTTGCATCTGACACATCTCTCAGCCTAATGTTTTTTAAGTTTCATATGTTTCTCCATTCACCTGGTGATGGACATTATGGGTATTTCCAATTTTGGCTATTACATGCAAAGTTGCTATGAACAGGCTTGTACATGTCTTTTTATAATTTTTTAAAAATTTGTCTTGGGTGAATATGTACAAGTGGAATGGCTGGGTATTTAGTTGCTATGCTTAAACCCAACTATTTTCTAAGTGTTCACAGCTTTTTGCATTTCCACCAGTACTTTGTGAGATATTCAATATGGCAACATGTCTTCACTAAATTTGGTATTCTAGACTTATAATTTTATCTATTTTTACAGATATTTAGGCTTTCTTATTTATGATTTTAATTTAAGTTTTTTAATGATAGCCCTAAGTATTTTTTTATATGGTTATTTGCCGTTTGTGTATAATTTATGGTAAAGTATATTTTTAATTCATTTGTGCTTTTTTATGTACATTGACTTTCATCGTATTATTGAGTTATCAGAGTTCTTTATATATTTTAAATAAAAAAATCATATTCAGATATATATAGTGCAATGATTTCTCCTATATTTGTCTTGTATTTGGCTTTTATCAATAGCATCTCATGAAAAAAAGAAATTTATTTGGATAAACTTTAATTTATCATCTTTGATTTTATGATTCATTATTTTTGCATTCTATCTGTAGAATGTCCTAGAAAATTTATTATTTTAGTGTTTATATTAGGACTTTGATCAATTTAAGTTGGATTTTGTGTATGGTGTGGTAGGGGCCAACAGTTTATTTTCCATATAGATAATCAATTGACTTTTATAACTTGTTAAAAATTATCTTGGCACCTTTGATATAAATCAATTTACTATAAATAAAAGACTTTATTTCTGGACTTTAAATTGTTTCAATGATCTATGTGTCTATTCTTATAATAGTTTTAAATCCTATTCCAACTTTTAAACATTTTGTATCCATCCATTAATTTAATTGTTATTAAGTCAGTACTCTCTTCAACAATTTTACAACTATATGGTTCTTTTTATATTTCCTGATCTCTTCTTGAGATTTGTCTGATTTACTCTCTCATTTTTCAGTGACTCTTAAAAATCATTTACTTTGTTCCTTCAGCAATAAAGATAAAGGTTTCTATAAAAAAGTTTAGAACCATTATACCACTGCCATAACTGATAACTGTGGCTTCTTTCAGGAAATAGCTGGGGGGAAAAAAAAAAAAAAAAACCAGAAATTGAGCTGACCATTTTCTGAGAATTTCAACATTTTGAAAATCTACTTGCATGTCTTCCATTTCTACAGTTCTCAGGTAGCTGTTTCTTATATTCTCACTAGAGCTCCTAGGTATTATTTGTCAGGCAGTTTGGTAGAAACTTACTCTTTTATACAGTAGTGGAACTCTTTTATACACAACATTGTAGCATTTTTTTTCTTTAGGATGGTTTATGATATGTTGCAATTTCTTTTTTGATTTTACTTTTATTGTCTCAAAGGAAGAAAGCACAAAACATCAGACTGCTCGTGACAATCACAAGAATGGGAATTTGATTCAGCATCAAATTTTATTAATAATTTCAAGATACTACCAGTAAAGCAAGAAAAAAACAGACCATCAACATAGTTCCCAGGCCTTTTCTTACAACACGCCCAGTCTACTTTGACATTGAGATCTTTATGTGGTGAGTGAGTCCACATTATTTCTGAAGAAAAGGCCATTTCAGTCATGAAACATTCCCATTGTATAATGGTTACATACCACATGTGACATTTTGCAAGGAGCTGAGCAACAGGTTTTCTTACCTTAAGTTATCATGGACAGACTGGAAGCATCCTGCTAAAAGCAATATGCTTTCAAAAGGAACTACTTTCAAAAATTCTAGTTGTTACTTTTCTAGTGTCTATTTCATTAGCATGCTGTTTTATAATATTTGAATATTCTTTTGATGTTGAGACACAATACACTAACACTAGGAGAGATTGAAGACAGAACCATATATTACTTAGAGCTCCAAAATGGATTGGCTAATTTAAATAGTATCTTTGACTCTGGGTAATAAGGGCTATCCCTAGTTTTCTGGATCTGGGGTGATTAGGGCAGGAGCATAATAGTCCTTGAATGTGAGAGCCCAATAAAATAAGTAGTTGTGGGTGGACTTCAGCTGGGCAAGAAGACAAACTGACTTACCTCAAGTCAGAGCCTCAAAATAGAGTGAAGACAATATTTATTTTTTATACATATCTAGAATATTTTTACCTGAGTCATCTTTTTTCCCTTGGGCTATACCCCTATAAAGAGGGAATTACAGACCTGCTACAGAATGACTTAGTTTTCACAAGACTATAACAATTGGTTGAGGGGAATTCAAAATTCTTCCATCCATTAGTGATGTTTGGAGGTTGCAACCTCCTGGGTCAATAGTAAACAGCATGCGATTATTCTTAGCTGGACAGGATTGAACAGAGATCATCCACAATGCATTTCCCTTTGTTTGTCCAGGAGAACCTGAAACTTTTGAATGTCCCTATTGAATGTGAAATTTTAGATTGAGAAAAGATGAAAGAGTTCCGATGAGTGGCACAGCCATATAGTTACAAGGCCTGCAGAGTAGACGTTCTCTGAAAACAAATAGTTTCTGGTTAAATCTCATAAAAGCAACATGCATAGGAACCCAGTGAGGCTGAGTAAATAGAGCCCATCAACAGGCCAAGAGAACGAATTATAAGTTTGGCCACATAAACCTGGATACTTATTTTGAAGACTTACCTCCATTGCATGTTAATTTTTGCTTATTCCTTCAGGAATTTCTTTTTGTTACTCAATACTGACCCTATCATCTAAAGGTGGTTAGCTATAAGCACAGGCAAACTGAACACTGAATGAGGATAAGCATTAGGTGATTCTTGACAACACTTGGTGAAAAGTTATGTGGGGGAAGGAAGGTACTGGAGTATCAACATTTCCTTGAAATAAAACTGGAAATGAAGACTAGTATCACAATCTCAATTTCCCTCTAGGCCATTATTAATCTAAGTCTAGGTTTCTCTAGAGAAATAGGACCAGTAGGGTGTGGGTGTGTGTGTGTGTGTGTGTGTGTGTGTGTGTATGTGTAGTGTGTGTGTGTGTGTGTGTGCGTGTGTGTGTGTGTGTGTGTGTGTGTGTGTGTGTGTGTGTGAGAGAGAGAGAGAGAGAGAGAGAGAGAGAGAGAAACAGAAATATGTATTTTAAATAATTGGCTCATGCAGTTATCAGGTTGTCCAAAATCTGCAGGGCAGGTGGGCAACCTGAGACCTGGGGAAGTTGATGATGTAATCTCAATTCCAAAGACACTCTGAAGGAAGAAATTTTTCCTCCAGGACTCAGTCTTTTTTCCCTTAAATCCTTCAGCTGATTGAATGAGGTCCACTCACAAACTATGCAGTGTAATCTGCTTTACTCATTCTACAGATTTAAAAGTTAATTATATCTAAAAAAATGCTTCACAGCATATCCAGACCGATGTTTGGCCAAACATCTGTGTGCCAAACCCTAGTCAAGTGGACACATAAAATTAAGCATCACGAGGCCCTTCTCTAACCCATTTATTTTCTAATCTTTGGTCTCCACTTTCTCTCTCAACAGAAAAATGTGTGTCTGCTGTGCCTAATCTATCTGATGTTAGAGAGTACTTCCTAGGATGTTTCCAGCTAATCTTAGCATCGTCATTGCTAGTGGAGAGTCTCTGTAAAGCCGTATTCTTTTTGCAAAAGATCTCCCATGTTCTAGAGACAAGCAATTGCCTTAATAGTTTGAGGTCTAAATTTGGAAATTGGCCTTAGTTTTCAAAGGAGAGGTTCAATTTTTTTAGGAATGCAAATTCCTAGAAGGGGATTTTAATCACAGCATTTGGCTCCTTTTCTTTTACTTTAAATGACCATCAGATTCTGTATATTATTTATTTAACAGAATCATAGGCTTCACCTTGAGTTAATTGGATCTCTCAAATTAGGAAAAGAGAATAGTAGAATAGTAGTGCCACTACTTGTAATACAGATTATTCTTAAGAATCATTCATGGATTGTTACATATTATAAAGTTAATGTTTACACACAACAATGTAGATGTATAGAAGTTGCAAAATTTGTGCTCAAAGTGGAAGTGCTCTGTATAGTAGAAATAATGATGTTATGGTCCGAATGCTTGTATCTCCCCACTCCCAAATTCAGAAGTTGAGAATGAGTCACATTAAGAGATAAAGCCTTTGGGAGATTACTAGTTCATGAATGTTCAGCCCTCATGAAAGAGGCCTGAGGGAGATTGTTTGCCCCTTCCTCCATGTGAAGATGATGCAAGATTGAGCCATCTAAGAGGAGTGCGTCCTCACCAGACTCTGAATCTGCTGATGCCTCGGTCTTGGACTTCTCAAGCTCCAGAACTGTGAACAATATATTTCTACTGTTTATAAATTATCCAGTCTAAGGTATCTTTGCAGCTTAAATGGACTAAGTTGAATAATATGCCTTATTTAGGTAGACTGAGAGGGCCTGAGGCGCCATTCCTCCCCCTTACAATTCCCCCAATATTTTATGTGGCAATGAAACGCATACATTTCCTCATGCCTTATGTGGGAAAGCAAATAATACAAACTTAAGAGTCAAAAACTGCTGCGGTAGAAAAAAAAGTCAATGAATATAGAGGACAACAGAGCAACTCACATACAGGCCAGAGGCTTCTTCATGGTTATGAAATACAGTAAATTTCACACACCGAGGTGTGATGTGGGAAATCTAGAGGAGAAAAGGGGGTGGACACTTGAGAGGAAAGAGAATAATTTTCTACAGAACTTAAATAAATAATTAACAAAATTGCAACAGATTATTTCAATATTATAGTTACCATTTTACCATTAAAGTTCAAATGATGTTTTGATTTTAATATATTTGAGAGAAGGAAGGGTGGATATTATTTGCTTGTGTCAATGATGATGCCTTGTGAGCAAGTATTGTGAAATTAGTAGATTTATTTGGTTTTGTACACAAAATTGTGAACACCGAGAAGTTAGAGCCTGTAGCAACTTGAAGCCATGGTGTGGCACCAGGTAGGAGTCTCCTGGGGGGAGATGGCATCTTAATTTGCCTAAGATAATATAATAGTTTTTTTCTGTATTGGAAAAATATATGAGTACCTTTCAGTGGTATGCCCCAAGTACAACTTAAGGCTTTGAAGTAATTTATTGACCCATCTAGGAAATAATATTCATAAACATCAGTTTTGAATAGTGGAGAATTTTTTCAAGATTTCTAACAGTGTCTTTATTATAGAAATATTTGTATTCTATGGGTCATTTTTCCCTTCTGTGTGACTATTCTGCAAAATTTATTCAAGCACTTATGCTATTAAATTATATCTATTTCTATTTAAATAAAAAACCTACCCTGCTGCTGTACATATACACATTTTTTGACACTGTAGACCTTTGTAAAGCCTAATAAAATTCAACATGAATAGTCATCATTACTTTTAAATGTATGAATATCTGTCAAAATCAAAAGATACTAAAGCCAGAAAGAAGACAGAGGACAAAGTAGGTAATTTAGACAAGGATCAGTACACTTTTCTGTAGTATTAGACAGCAGTAAATATAGTAGATTTTGTGGGTCGCATATATTCTCTTCCAACTCTTTTTTTATAATGTAGCATAAAACCAAACAAACAAACAAAAGCAAATATTCTTAGCTAGGAGACTAAGAATAAAAAATGACTGGAGTTTTCCTACCCGTGAATCTTCATTTTACATACAAGAAAACTGAGCTATATAAATTAATTTTTTCTAGAAAGCATGCAACTCTAGCATGTCTAGACTCTTAGCTCCTGCTACAATTCCTGGTGCTGTGTGATTATTCTGAGAATATGTCCCCACTCATTCCTAGGAAACTGTGTTCCTGACTAAGCAAATCTACTAGGCAAAATCCTTTCTGAGCAGCAACTGAATCTCAGTTCTATTTGCCACCCTCCCCGCCCCCAGGACATAGCATTTGTTTCACCTGTTACAGCCTAAAATCAGAAATGTTTTCTCTGCAGCACTCACACGTTCTTAGCTAGTGAGACACATGACAACTTTATGAGAAATCACTTCATGTTATTCATATAGGGCCTCCTTGTGGCACTGGGCTAAGTGCAGTCACAGTAGTGGAGGAAATTTTTAAAACCGACAAAATCCACTGGTGCTTCAGGTTATATGCTATAGCATGGGGGGCAGTTTTTAGGTAAAGCAATATATATATAATAAAAAGTAGATCAAACATTGTATTTTAAAAATGCTACAGTGAAAAAAAAATGACCCCCAAAGGGGATCAAGAATTCTTAAGTCGTCTTGCACATTTATGTCCAGGGTATCTTATGTATCGATATTGAGTATTTAAGAAATTTTAGATGTTCTGCATAACACACACAAAAATCTAAAACGGTAGCTTATTTGTGTAATAGTTGTGTTTCTATAGTTCAGTTCTCATTTTATTTTTCTAAGTGTCAGGTTTGATGTGCAGACACAAAATCATTATAAGGATTTAGTTAAATTTAAATAAAGAAATAGTTATTACATTTTAAATTTAGTTTTATGTTGTATAACTTCAAGGCAATCTAATATAGTTTGGAAGATTGTGACAAACTATTCTAAACTAAATATTATTATTTTTACTCAGAAGTAAACAAAATCTTGCACATCTCCACATTTTTTGTTGATATTAAATAAAGTTTTTGGTTTCTTTCCTTAAATGAGGACTCAAACAAAAACAGGTCATGAAAAATAAAAATAACATTGAATTTTCTACTTGTATAAGGTAATATATTTTAAATGCTTATTCATTTAAAGATAATATTACAAAAAAATAGTATTTTGATTTTTGAAAATATACCTACTATTTACTTACTTACTTTGCTCTCAGAAATTATTTCTATAAAAGGATTGTTATTATTATTATTATTATTATTATTATTATTACTTGAGTTGGAATCTCACTCTGTCTGTTGTCCAGGCTGGAGTGCAGTGGCATGATCACAGCTTTCCACACCCTCAACCTCCTAGTCTCAAGCAATCCTTCCACCTCAGCCTCTTGAGTAGCTGGTACAACAGATGCATGCCACTGTACCTAGCTAATATTTATTTTTATTTTTATATTTTGTGTAGGGATAAGGTCTCGCTATGTTGCCTAGGCTGGTCTCAAATTCCTGGGCTCAAACAATCCTTCTACCTTGGCATCCCAAAGTGCTGGGATTATAGGCATGAGCAACCACACCAGGCCAGGACTGTTATTTTTAATGTGACAAGGTCTTCCCTCCTAAAATTTAAAATTATTTTACTTTTTTCTATGGATGATGTTACAGTAATAATTCTGAGCCTCACTTACCTTAAATTTTTCTAAGTCTGCTTAGAAAATTTTGGGACTTTATTATTCTAACAGACACTTTGATTTTGGCTTGCTAATTAAAGGGACTGCGGATCATTCTAAAGGTCAAATATTTGCATGCAAAATAAAAAAGTAATTTTAAAAATTGCTCTAGTAAATATAAAATTTCATTTATTTTATATTGTTAGAATAAATAGTGACTCTCAAGGAACTAAAAATTCATATACATAAACTCCACATCAGTTTCTTTCAACAGGCCATCTAATTTTTTTCTTAAATAGAAAAAACTAAATAAAATCACTCACAAGTCACATGTCTGTGTTTCATAGTTTTTTATTTACAGAAGGGAAAACTATTGAAAAAAGTTAATTTCCCACCTAAAGTAGCATAGCTAATATTGATTGGTCTGGGTAACATGCCCACATTTATCTGTAGATTCACATAGCAAATTTAGTTTTCATTTATGCAAAATCGCCTGCAGATCTGGAGGGCACACTTGATGACTCTTTTCCACCTGTCCCTTGTTCATCTTAACCTGGGGCCTCTTCAAGCATCTTGGCAGCAGGGAAAGAGAGATAGACAGGAGACTTCATCAGCAATTAGGTGGTTTATCCTGGAAGGGACATGCATTCTCTTCTTAGTTCAACCTCACACGATCCTATTCAACAGCAAGGAAGCTAGGAATTAAGTCTCCCATGTAATAGGAAGAAGAAAGAGGTGATGAGGTTATGAGCAATCACTGGTTTTATACACATGGGTATTGTGAGGTGAGAGCCAAGTTGAAGCCAAGCCTGCTAATTCCAGAGCTTCCTAAATTATAATGTCACCTCTAAGAACATAATGGACGTGTTAGCAGCCAAAATTCTCACTTGCAGTCAATTCAAAATGTCAAAATAGATCAAAGACTCATCTCTAAAGCACAACGATGCTTATTTCAAGGACAATGCTTGGAAAACATTTTCATATTATAATGTGAGATTTCATTTTTCCTAAGTCAGTGAATAGCAAATTGAAACAATATCTTCTCATGACATGTTGTTTCAAAAGAAAAATATTAAGCATCGTAGTATATACTTTATTACAGTAATTGTCCTCATGACAACAGAAACAATGATGTCAGTTGACAGTAAACTTGGGAATAAATAATACTACTGTTGTAAGAAATAATTAAGATCTTAATACACTCACAAAATGGAGATTACATCTTGTTCTATGATTTAGTTTTTTCTACAAAAATAGAATCCCAAATATTGACTTGGAAGTTACTTTTTAAAATATACTGTATTATAACTTTTTTTAATATAACAAATTTTTTCCTAGATCTGTCAAAACATTTTTTATGAGGATTTTAAATAGGGATAAAAAAGCTTAACTGAGTCAACTACTAAATTAAAAAAAATACATCTCTCTTTTTATATTCTGTCAAAATCAAAAATCCAATTCCTTTATTTTTCAAGTGAAGAATAAAATATTTAATCTCCTTATAAATCAGTGCTGTAGAGTTTTACCTTACATCTGAAACTGAGAGTTTTAAATAGCTACATAATCAAACTTTCATTGCCAAAAGTCATCAATAATGTGGTGCTTAAATGCATTCTAGTTGAATCTCTTTCATTGTCTGCATTCTGATTATCTCCACTACCAGGTCCCTTCTTTCATAGATTACTGTGTCCATTGCCATCACAGAATATTTATTCGAGAGGACATCTTAGAGGCTCAGTGAAAATGAGAATATAATTCCTTTGTCAGAATCCAGTTCAATTTCTACAGCTTTAGAATCAAATTGGCTACTGTCTCATCATTTGGCAGTCTTCTGACCTTTCCCAGACTAAAGGCAGAGAGGCTAAACTGAAAAAATTATATGGTTGCTCTTGTTTTTTCAAAACTTAAGAATCCAATAGAATTAAAATAAGATGAGTAGATTTATTTTATTAGTTTTTAGCTTTCTGTTTTCCAACATTTTTTCTTTATTTGATATCCTTTTTATTGTATTTTCAAATATTATTTCTCTTTTCTCTGGTCAAATTGATATATGGCAACCTCAAAATAAATATAACTCTTGGCAAAGTCTGACTGCCCTCTCTAATTCTCACCATTTAGTTTATCTTTATTAATTCTTGGACACAGGAGGGAACCACAATATGTTGATCCTATGACATGTTTATCTGCCTTAGCCCCTATATTCTCACTTCTCTCCATTCTAAGCTTTAATTCCATGGCTCAAAATTATACTCTCCCTTTTCTCTCAACTTTTTGCCCTTTTTCGCTTTATTGTGCTTTTTGCTTGAAATGTCAGGGATGACGAAGTCAAACTCTCTAGTATTAATGACCTGCTCTACACAGATGAACACAGCTTCTAATGACTTTCTCATTATACTGACCTGTCTCCCTTATTGTTTATTTCTAGGGTGGGCCTTAATGTTTGTCCACAAGGTACTATATTGCCCTAGGTCATTTATTCTTCCACTCACTTAAGCCAATATCTCATCCTTCTTCTATCCTCAAACTTCCCCCACTCTCCTTATTCTCAGGTTTTCTCTTGCTCTGTATTTTATTGAAAAACATTGAAACCAAAAAAGATCTTTTACAAGCTTTTTTCATCATCTTAACTTTATCAACCAGAATTTCTGCACCTGGTTCTATGAATCCTACCTTTCCTATAATTACTTTAAATGTATTAATTGTACCTAGATAAGGGGAAAAAAGGAACCGTCTCCTGAAATATGAATTAATATGATAATCAAAGTTAATTGCATATGGAGTAGTTTTAATAGTATAGCTAAGTAGATACATATCTAAATATGCACTTGAACCCTCTTGCTACTCACAGATTGTTCCTGGCTCTCTTCATTGACACTCTCATTCTACCTGAACTTTTCCTTCTGCATGTTAGTTTCCCATCTAAGCAAAACAAAAGAAAGCAAAACACAGCAACTCACTTAACTCCTCTTCACTTTTCTTTTACTACTCCTATCTCCCTCCTTCACTTTATGATTTTCCTTCATGAAAGGACTGCCCATTCCCACTGTCTCCAGTTAATCTCCTTTCATTCTCTTAAATCCAGGTCAATTACATTTTTATCCCCTCCCTACCAAACTGTCCCCACCAAGGTGAACAATGACTTCCCTGTTCCAGATTTAGAGGATGATTCTTAGGGTTTATCTTATCTGATCAACCAAAAAAACCCATAAGTAAGTTGATCAGTCAGTCCTTGAAATCTTTTTTAGTTGCTGCAGACGATGTAGCTTACCTTTTTTTTCTCTTGCTCGTGTTCCATCTCTTTTAATGATTCCTAGTCAGTCATTCACCTAAACTTTAATTTAGGAAAGTGCTTGTGGAAGCCTTTGGCTTCTTCTATTTTCCTTTCATACCCATTCATTTGATGTTTGCATTGTGTTCCCTGCCTGATGACTCTAAATAAGTATAAGTTTACAGCTCCAGATCTTAACTGAACTTCAGTACATTTTCAATTCCTTCATAGCCCCCATTCTGGTGCATAACACTGATACCTCCTTTGTGGGCTATTTCAGTGGCCTAACTGGTCTCCTTCGCCCCAATCTGTGCTCATAAAGTCTATTGTGAGCATACTTGTCAAAAGGGTTCTGTTAAAATACATCGTTTTATACCACATTTCCATTTAAACACTTTCACAGTCTTCCCATTTCACTCACAGTAAAAGCCAAAGTCTGATAAAAGCCTTTGGAGCCCTCTATAATTTTTCCCTCCTCATTGCCTCTCCTACATCTTCTATTTTCTTTCTCTAGTCACATTCTAGTCATACTGACTTCACTGCACTTTCTTAAACATACCAGACAAGCTGCTTTCTCAGTTTCTCTCTTCTCGCAGATATGAGGATCTGAAGAGTGTTGATTCTCTAAGTCTTGATACAGATTTTGCCTCCTCAGTAAAGCTTTCCTAAGTATGCTAACATTGCATAAAACACGCCCCAAACATCTATCCCATTCCCTGCTATATTTGTCCTCGTACTACTATGCAAAATGTCTTATTTATTCCGTTTTTCATGTTTGTTTTCATCACCAGAATATTATCTTCATGTGTGTAGAAAATTTGTAAACTGTTTTAACTGTTTAAATTTAATTTTATATGCAGTTATTTTAGTGACATATCTACATTTTTCAATCATGTAACATTTAGATTTTCCTCATTTTTAACCAATGACATGATCCAGCAGACAGAAATTTTCTAGCAGATTTTTTTCATAATATAGTTTTTAGTCTTTTAATCAATGCATCCAATATAATAAAATTACATATTTCAAACACCTACATTTTAAATCATTGTACACTGAGAATGCCAAACAATGTATTACACATTTTAAGAGATGTTATCTATGTATTACTTTTCAAAGCTGAATTGAATTGCGGTTGCAATGTGTAGTATGACATTCACTCAAATGCTAGCATTACCAAGGAACAGGCAGGTACATCCTGAGTATTACAATTTTAACACAGTATTTTTCTTTCTAAAAATGTGTATACATATTTGGCATGCTCTGTATATAGAGTGGATCCATTCATGGATCCACTTATCTTCCACTTAAGAAATAAGAAAAGTAAAGCTAAAGAATTTTGCAAATTTGATAATACAGCACTCAAAATATTAACCAGGTTCTATTTGCATTTTCTAGTTAAATATACTAAACAAAATGCGTGTAATAATTTTATTTGGAATGATGACTATATTTACCTTGGTCTTGAGAAAAATACCAATGTGTCGGGTTTTCAATTAATTCCTGTGCACCATGACAGTAACTTTTTCTATATTCCACAAATGTGTCTTTATGGTATATTTGAACAATAACTGTGGTTATGAATTATTGTTATCGTGTAGGAATCTGGATCCATATTCAGTATCTGCTTTTCATCACACAACAAACTGAAATACAGTTGGTGGCCATAAAGCTCTAATATAAAATATTAAAAAACACCTTTGCCCAGTCAAATTCCAGACCACAATTTAGAAAAAAACATAACAACTGAAAGCAAGTAGAAAAATAAAACAAATTTTACTTTGCCGGGCCTTTTTACCTTGATTTCTAAAATTTCTCTTAAAAGTTTAATTAGTTAAAATAGTTTGTGGAAAGTAGAAATTACATTCTGCAATAGACATTTTTCTATTATTTTAATGAACACTGCATGAAATATAAGACATGTTTTTAACGTCCTATTATATGTATTTAGAAGAATAAAATAAAATTGCTTGAAAATATTGTTTGGTTTTGTTAAATTTAAAAATATACAAATTAATATATCATACGGGCTAACAAATATAATTCATTGTCAAAACATATGTATTTTTGAGAAGTCATTTCTTCAGTAAATACCAAGTATCTTGAAAAAGTAACACTTTCTTAAATCTCTATAAACTCACTTATAAACTATACCTTTTTCTCAATCATTAATTTCCAAAGGACTTGTATAAGAAATAATTTGTTTTGTGGGTTAACTTCATTTTTTCAGTCAGGGTAAAATAATCTATACCCAAAATTAGTCAAAGTGTATACTTACATGTTTATCATGCATCATGATTTGAAATAATATTTATGATCAACAATTAAGGCATGAATTTCCAAGACACGATTAACTAGGTTAGTGGATTCTTAATCCAAACTGAGGAATGCTGGGTTCTAAGCCCATATTGGATACCAATTGAATTTATAATCTTCTGCAAATTGTAGAAATTGCATAAATGATTATGGCCCAATAGTTTCAAATACTTTTAAGTCTCAATTTCTTTATCTAATAAGTAAATAAATTAGACCAGATCAGAGCTGGACAGACTATAGCCCATAAATCAAGTCTAGTCTTCCTCCAGTGTTTGTGAAAAAAAATGTATTGGAACACCCCTTTACATGCATATTATTAATTTCTGTGTTCACACTATGAATGCAGACTTGAATATTTGAAACAGAGATCTTATGGCCTATAAAGCTTTAAATATTTACTATATTGCCCTTTATAGAAAAAAATTTGCTGACTTCTTGTCTAAATGATTTTGTAGGTTCCTTTCAATCATTATATTTCACAATAAATGCCATGTAATATGATCAAGTACACAATTTATAAAAGAAAAGATTTTCATGTTTCCTGAGAATTCATTGATTTATTCTGCTAATCATAGATAATAGTAACATACTTTTTCCTAAATTCTTAAAGCGCTACTCAAAATGTTGTAATTGTGTATGTAAATACACATATTTTCCAATGTTATCTAGAAACAAAAGACTAAGTAACCAAATAAGCTCAAAATAATCAGAAAGTCTGATTCATGGCAAGGTTTTCACAATTAGAGTTTTATAGAGAAGAAAGTACATTTCCTGGAAGAGCATCAGTGTGCTTTGATAAGATTGTTCGCGGTAATTTTATTTGTATTTACTTATTGAATCCAAATCAAGATTAGATAGCCAATTATAGAACTATATACAAGAAGGAAAACTTGAACATGATAATACTGGCTATTAGTCAGTAAAAATTATTTAAAAGTTCAGCAATGTTTATTTCAATATTGATAATATATTCTTAGAAAGTTGTATAAATGAGATTTGTTGTGTAAACTGTGTCCTATAGAAAAAATAGTAACTATAACAAAAATTGAAATGATGGGCAACAATAAGTTGGTAATTAAAGTTATAGTTTTTAAAAATAAGATAGTAAAACCATAAGACCAAGAGGACGATAGGAATAATCTTATGTAACTGGCAGTAAAACCACTTTTATCAGTCTTTAGCTTATTCAGAAAACATTAGCTAAATATCTAATGTATGCTAGGTGTCTTTTCTTTCAAGGTAATCCTTTGGTTCTATCTGGCAGTGATCAATTGCATTATTGTTCAGCAAATATTCGCTCTGCTCATCTCCATTCTTGCCTCACTGATGTTGTGCTTGATCAGGTGACTTGCCTTGGCTAATAGAAAGTGGGTATATGTAATGCATCCTACATCTGAGCACTGGCTTTAATGTACCTAAATGTTTGACTTAATCTTTTCCCTCCTCCCTCACTGTCCTTGGATCTAGTAACTGTTGCTGTTGACTTAATCTTTTGCACTCTTCTATTCTAAGAGGAGAATAATGTTCTACACCTAGTGCTTATTTAACTATGCTCCAAGAAGAAAACTCAGAAGAAGCATACCTAAATCTAGCCTTCAGACTGAAGTGGAGATACCACAGCTAACCCTCAGACTTGCAGGCAAAAATAAAAGTTGGCTATTGTAAGTCACTGAGATTTAGGAGTTCTTTGTTATGCAGCTTTATAACTTAAAAGCTGATTAATACAGCAGTCTTGGAAAAGTGATGACTCTATTCTTTCCATTTCCACAAAAAAATTTCCAGTATCACTTAACAGAGTTTGAAAAGTCTCATGATATGTGGAAATGGTAGAGATCACCATACTATAGAGCAAAATGGCATTATATTTCCAGAAGTTTAAGCTATTTCATTTGGTCACACAGTGATTATTAATTCAAAATATGAGGTTTCCATCATTCTGTGTTTATATTCAGGTTATATTTAAATTGTATCTTTAGATATACATTTTTGTTCAAAATAAATATATAGGTACTATTTTTGGTTGTAGTTCAGGGTACCAAATCTGATAGTCTGTGGTCCATAATTTTATTCATATATTTCTTGTATGTTTACCATGTCTTTACCTCAAAAGCAATCTGCTAAAAATAATATTTTAACTTTGTATGCCTTACTACTATTTATAGAATTATGACTTCCAGAATATTCATTTTAGATTTTAATAATGTAACTTTTACCTCTTATGCAATATGCTATGCAATTTATATTACCTGGTTATAAAAGATTTTTTATATTCTTGCCATTCTTCATACCCATTAAGAATGTCCTAGTCCTGTGTGCTGCTCAACTACTTATCTGTTTGGGGCTATTAAATTTGATAATAGGTATAAAATATTTAGCATGTTTACTTACACAGCATGCACCAAATACACTGTGTAATTTATTATTAACTCTATTCCGCTCTGATTTGAATTTGTTTTTTCTCTCTCTTCACACACCACACACAGGCATGTATAAACACAAATATACATATGCAAACAATTTGGAAAAAGCTTGTGTTAAAAGAATTTGCATTTGTTTCAATATGTTGGAATGAATTTCAGCAATACTATTCTGGAGTCAAAAGAGCTAAATAGATGTTCATGTGAAAAATAATGAAATGAATGAGCACAAAAAATTTTTAATTTTAATTATTCAGTTCACTATAGAGAGACTAATCGCTTTGGTTTGGACCTTATCTGTAACAGAAAAACTGATTCAGATAATTGATTTAACAATGCATAAACACTTGCCACAGAAGAGGTATATGATGCATATTACTTCTTATCAATTTTTATTTCCACAGTGAAATTACTTGTTCTCTTTTTTACACTTTATCTGTATATAAAATTATAATAAATAAAATATTAATAAAATTATTTATTATTTACAAGAATTGTTTCATTTAATCTTTAATATAAAGCTACAAGATGGGTAATTCATTATTATCCCTTTATTCCAAATCATGATATTCCATCTTAAATAAGGCATCTTGGTCAAGATCAAGCAATAAAAAGTATGTTACATATATAAATTATGAACCCTAGTTTTCATGCTACAAAACATGTTATTTAATGTGTACTCTTGATGATCTCTTAGACTCTGTCTTAACAGATATGTTACAAAGGGATTTTTAAATAAAATTACCTCTATGTTCCCTATAATGATTGGGAATGTAGAGGTAATTTGTAATAATGTAATGCTTACTCTTCATAAACTGAATTTTTGACTCCATGAAAAATTTTTGTATGAAAAAACTAGAATGACAAGATTATATATAACAGGCTGGAGGTCCTGTTCTATTATTTATTCTTCCTCTAAATATTCTTAGCTCCTTGAATAACGTCAAGGAAAATACCACTAAACTGTGTTTCAACTATGGGAGAAAGTAATGAATGAGTAGAAAAATGTCTAACAACCAGGGTAACTTTAAACTAAACTGCATTGCTTACAGTTCATTCCTTAATAGTCAAAGCAAATGATCAAAGCAAATGTAACGAGGATCTGGTAATACTACACACACACACACACACACACACACACACACACACACACACACGTACCTATATACACATACTAGATGCATATATGTTGCAGAAATATATATAACATTTATAATAAGATCATTTTCTGTTCCCTGATTTTCTGTTCCCCCTATCTACATGTGTAAATATACACACATACTTATAAGCTGCATATATATATATGTATATACATATATATATATATATGCTAATGCACTTAGGAGTATAGTGCGTTTAGTCATTTACACCACTTTGGGGCTCATGTTAACACAGAAGCTGCACCATTATTGAGGTGGAGGAATGATGGGTCCTCATGGAGCCTGCACAGTGAGAGAGGCAGTATGGCTCCCATCAATGCAACAGATGTTCGTTCCACGGTTTTGCACGATGTGTTACCGTAATACAAAGTTGAGCTAAGCTGTAAGATATATGTATATCTTCAAAGAAAATATTTAGTAACATAATTCAGCACTTAAAAAAACATCCGTACCTGCAAAGAGGATATAAAATACCTTAAAATATAGGTATTGGAGAAGAGTGGGGAAAAGATTTATTTGCTGAGAGCTGCTGCAATACTATAAATTCCTCCTCTCCTGCAGTCCAGGCTCAGGAAATATGCAACCAGCTTGGGACCCAGACTCGTAAGACTCCAAAGGGCAACTGATGAGTTGGGGGGAGATGAGGGAGAATGTTATATATATTTTTAAAAACACACAAATCCCGCTTTATCAAAGGCCAATAATGTACATGGGGTAGATAGGATGGGTTTCTTTCCTCTAAATGAAGACTGAAATGTTCTTTAGTGACTTAGTCAAAACATCTTGCATTTGAAATAGAAATTTCATGTTATTACTTCATATGGCAATAGGCTTATTCATTTAATAAGAGGGAGAAGAAAATTCTGTGGTATGCTGACTTTTTATTCCAGGGAAGGCTATAATCACTGGTTAGAGAGTCACAAACATAAAGTCACCTTTTCATTATACCTCATGAGTCATGATCATTTAATATTCTAGCTTTATAGTGTCTGTTTATTTGAAATATATGCCTATTATGGCAGAAATCACAAGCATTATATGTCAATTCAATTCAATATTTATTGTATCATATACAATATATATAAAACAGTGTGATGCATTGCAATATGCACATATGGGCAAAGTAGAATACCTGAATTCTAACACTCTGCTTTGTGTAGGAAATATAAGTACAGAAAAAGAAATGAATAGAAAAAGAAAATGAAAACATCATAATAGTGCAGATATACTACAATTTAGTCACAAATGACCTCACATATAAGTCATAGTGAGTTAAAAATACAAAAACGTATTTCTTTGGAATTAAAGAATGAGGCAAGGGAATGAGCCGGAAGCAAGAATTATTGAAGAGTAATCAGGTTGTTGACAGGTAGTCCTGATGAGAGGGTGCAAATACATAATCCAAACAGAGTGAGATCGTGAGAAAAAGTGTTCAGGAACACAATACAGAATAACTTCAGGAGGTAACCAGGACATCAGTTTGAATAACTTCGCTAGGCATATGTAAGGGAAATTGAGGTGTAACAGTATTGAAAATAAAAAAGTTCATAAATTGATAGAAGGTGGAAAACACAGGAAAATATAACAAGAGATCTTGAGATATTCTTGGATATTTTTAACTCAGTGAACAATAAGGGACCGTTAATGGATTTTGAGCTCAAGAGTGAAAACAATGAAACAGTATAAAACAAATAGGAATTTATTGGACTCTAATGAAAATAATAGAACAGGAAAAGTCTAGAGATGGGGGGGTAGTCATACATAATGAAACATACTTCTCATACAGGGAAAAGAGAGAACATGGACACAGAAATTATGGAAAATAATGAAATTAAAATAGTTAACATTTCACAGAAATAGAGGGGGGAATAGAAGTCAAATATTTTGAGAAAGAATGATTAAAAGAATAGTGTGGCACATTTGAGAGAAATGAATGTGTCAGAAAAAGAACAAAGAAGGTAGAAAATCATAAATATATTTTTTTAATTGATGGGCATAAATGATCAATAGGACATTCATATGGAAATGGTTGTCATATATTTAGGCCCTTAGATATAAATGTTTCTTTTAGAGATATAAATTTCAAATATTTACATGAAATTTAAAGAGGACTTGTACACCTAAGTAAAAACTCCAAGGAATGAGAAAAAGGCAATGATTAAACATCATACATCAGGGAGATGGAAGATTAAAGGAAAGGTAGTGAGGCAGTTGGAGAAATAATATTCTACAAAAAAAAAACAACAACAAAACAAAAACAAAGATAATAGAGTGAAAGGCAATCCAAGGAAGGAGATATTTTCAAGATGAATGCAATTTATAGTGACAAGTGTTTCCCAAGGAGAAAGAAATATGAGATCTGTTTTTGGATAAAGTATAACCAAAGACATTGGGAGAAGTCTTTTAGTAATACAGAGCTGCTTTAATGTTTTCTCTAAGGTAATCCAACCCATAAAATAGTGCAAACATGTACAAGCAGGACAGTGGACAAACGAGAAATGAAAGTAACCTTATCAATCCAGGAATTGGCATGTCAAGTTTATATGTCTTTATATATGTTATATATATATAAAGCATATATTATATAAAATATGTCTTAATTTCGTCCTAATTTATTCTTCCAATAAATGAATTGATCAAATCACACAATTGTTCACTAACACCACTGATTCAATAGTCTAATTTATAATTTTACTTTTAATGTCATTTCCTCAGGCATTATTACAGTGAGAGTGAACTTTCAGTGTCCCATGCAAGGTCTAATACTTTTTCCTGAGTCTCAAAGATCACTTAGTAAAAGCTATTTTCTAAGCTGCCATGGTACCTGTGTATGTGAATTGATGATGATTACTAAATAGATAATTACAAATATGAGATATTGCATTGAGCTCCTGCTTTAATTAAGTGAAGACGAAGGCGTGTTGTTGCATATGCTCCTAATAAAGATATATCAGGAAATACAAATCCAGGAAGCCAGCAATGATTTTAAATTAGCTTATCTCATCAGTTTTTTCCAACAATCATAGGCTATATCAAAAGACTAAGCAAAGATCACAAGCACTCACAATTTAAAAAATGTAATCTAAGCTCTAGTAATTAATTTTTGCAAAGAAGTGACTGTATGTTCTATGTTCACTTTTATTTTTCTTATTTTTTTATTTATGTAGCCTAATCACAGATGATAAATAGGTAGCTAGTTAGATCGAAATTTTATATAAGCTGAATTTCAACAATTTTATAAAATTTAATGTGAAAAGCATCGTAGTAATAATTGTACCCATAGCTGTAATAATCTGGGAGTACATCATGTAAACAAGTACAAGAGATTTGGAAATACACAGATAAGGTTCTGGTCTAATTGTACAATTTTACTATAGTAAAAAATTAAACCCAGCCGGGCTCGGTGGCTCAGCCTGTAATCCCGCGCCTTGGGAGGCTGAGGTGAGTGGATTGCCTGAGCCCGAGGGTTCGAGACCCGCCTGGGCAACTTGACAAGACCTCATCTCTACAATAATCAAAAATCAGCCGGGCGTGGTAGCACGCGCTTGTAGTTCCAGCTATTTGGAAGGCTGAGGCGGAAGGATCGCCGGAGCCCAGCAGGTCGAGGCTGCGGTGGCCGGGAGCAGCCACTGCACTCCAGTCTGGGCGACAGAGCGAGACTCCAATTCGAAAAAAAAAAAA
>CAUYQG010155324.1:0-21497 GCA_963574415.1 Tarsius wallacei
GATTAATGGTGGTGGGTATCTATCTGAGGATGGGGAGACACCTCTTATCAACAAGGGTACCTGAACGAAATATTTTTGTATGCCTAACCCCTAACTGTACCCCACAATAACATAATAAAATAAAATAATTAAAAAAAAAAAATGTAGTCTATGTATTCTATTTCCTTGCCCACTACTCTCTCTCTCTCTCTGTTACTCTCTTTTAATCCTTCAACTCATTTCATTCTTGCATCTCTTCATCAACAGAAATAGTTCCTTTCAAGGTTATTAAATACTTTTATTTTTCAGAACTCCTAAAGTTCTTATTCAGCGTGATCCATCAATAGCTCTCATCAAAGTTAATGTCTCCATCTTTGAGACCATCTCCTTGGTTTCCACTGACCTCACTGGACATTCCTTTTCTATCTCCTTTCCTTATCTCCTCCTACCAGACTTCAAAACTGAATTTCTATACAACTCAGTACAGAACCCCATGCTCTTGCTCTTTCTCTCCCTAGACAATTCTATTAATTGTCAGGGCTTTAGATACCATTTGTATTTTGGCAGATTTCAAATTATTTTCATTGAAAACATCTGCTGGGTATCTTCACTTGGATATTTCATATTCACTTGAAATATTCTATATTCCATCTTTACTTAGATACTTCACAAGTACCTTCCCTCCTCTCACTGCCAACTGCTCCTCCTCAATCTTCCGCAACATAGAAAATAATTCATCCAGCTGCTCAAGTGGAAATCCTGGGAATACCTCAAGCCATGATTATTTAATTTGAGTTTCTGCTAAGAGTTCGTTGTATATACATGGAATAAAATATCAATTAAAAATTTTAGAACAATTTCTAGACAATGGATTATGACTGCATGTTAAATACAGAATAAAATGACAAAACTCATACTTGTTCCGTGGTCATTGTCACTAACGACTGACTCCTTTTTAAACTTGTTGATCCAGAGCTGCATCCAATAAAGTAAGTTAATATTCTATCTTTACAGACCCCTGTGATAGAAACAGCAGGTTCAAAAAGCCTGTTTGAGGCTTACTTATATAACCTCAACACTAAAAGCATCACTTTTCTTTTTTCTTTTGTTGTTGTTGTTGTTGTTGTTTTGCTCTTTGTTTTTGTTTTTTTTTTTGAGTTGGAGTCTCACTCCGTCGCCCAGACTGGAGTGCAGTGGCTGCTCCCGGCCACCGCAGCCTCCCACCTGCTGAGCTCCGGTGATCCTTCCATCTCAGCCTTCCCAGTAGCTGGAACTACAGGAGTGTGCTACCACACCTAGCTAATTTTTTTTTTTTTGGATTTATTGTATAGATGAGGTCTCGCCAAGTTGCACAGGCGGGTCTTGAACCTGCAGGCTCAGGCAATTCACTCACCTCGGCCTCTCAAAGCACGGGATTACAGGCTGAGCCATGGAGCCTGGCAAAGCATCACTTTTCAAAGGTATTCTGCTTTCCTGATAGTTATGGTTGTCAGTAGTAAGATTTCGTGTTCATTTTCTTCTTCTTCTTCTTCTTCTTATTTTTTATATTCAATATTTTTTATTATGATATTGTGGGGTACGGTTAAGGGTTAGGTATACAAATATGCTTCGTTCAGGCACCCTTGTTGATAAGAGGTGTCTCCCCATCCCCATACAGATATTTACTACCATTAATCCCATCCCCCTATCCCTCCCCCCCATTGTTTTTCATCACTGTCAGTCATTTTCTTATGGTAATGGAATACTACACAGCCATAAAAAAGAACAAAATCATGAATTTTGCAGCAACCTGGATGGAACTAGAGTCTATAATACTGAGTGACCTCTCACAGAAACAAAGAACTGAGTATCACATATTCTCACTCATATAGTAGACCTTGATCATCCAACGTATTACCATTTTCTTATTTTTTAGTGACATCTTTATATCTACATATGACATTCTGAAAAATAACATGTGCCAAAGAGTACAATGGTAGAGAAGTCCAAAGTCAAGTCACAGTTTTTTTCATTTTATTTTTACAAAATATGTTCACTAACCCACTGGGAAGAGTCACATATTATTTCTTGTGGATAATAAAACTCATCTCAAGGATTAATCAATGTTTTTTGAACACCAGTTTTGTTTTGACTCTAGTCAATATGTTGCCTCTTCCTATTTTGAATAACTGGCTATCTATTCACACCAAGAAAATTGAGGTTTTTTAACTGTATGAGAACTTGGAAAATATTTGAAATAATACATGAAGTTCTAATTTTGTTATGGGTTTATTTTTAAAAAATTATTTAAGACTTAAAGGACTTAGGACACTGCTTACACTAATAATTTTGATTTTTAAATTCTTTTTCAATAGTGATAAAAAAGTTTGCAAACTTAAAAAAAATAATACCTACATTAAAAAATAGAGTTTTACATTTTTTCTTTTAGAGAAACTTGCACATGGCAGGTCTTTCTGCCATAAATTTTCCTTTTTTTTCTCTTCTTTTCGCTAATAAACTTTGTTTTACAACTTTAAAAAAATAGTTTCAATCTTTTATATCCTACATGCAAAGTGAAAAATATCTTCTCTCTCCTCTCTTTGTTCAGTTTTTGAAGAACTTCTTATTTTTAAAAAACAGGATTAAAAAATCAAAATTATTATCATAAGTGATGTGTGACTTCTCAGTATTTAATTCATTAAAATCCATTCAGAATTTTAACAAGCATTTCAGTTTAGCAAACATTTTGAGTATCTTCTATGTAGCTAGCACTGAAACAGGTAACCTTACAAGGTCAGCATTACTGTCATGCATGATGTAGCCCACCTGCTGGCTTGCTTCCTAGGCATTGCTAAGTTTTAACTAGTCTTTCACAGTAAATTCAGCTGCAGTTATTTTTCAGTCAGTCTCAATACAGGTCACTTTCATGCCAGATACGTTATATTTTCCATTTAAGTGTTAGCAGTAGCAAAATCTGTGAAGGGTCTGAGATTTATTATACTAGCAAGCTAATTGATTATCATGTTATTGTTTCACGAATGTGAGACATGAGACTCCCAGGTCAGAGACAAAAGACTATTATTCATGGCACAGCAACCAGGATGAACATCAGCATATTTTGTATTGGTTCTCTGAGACCTAATTTTCAGAAGACAATATGAAAAGGGCCAGATGATACCTACACATGTAGTTGATTGTGTTATAACAAAAGAACCCTGAGTTTAGGGAACCCCAGATTTATATGAGTAGAAGTAAACATGCCTACCGTATGCTCCAGATGGAGAAACTACTTCTACTGTTCAAAACTGCTTTTTTTTTTTACACAAATTCTTGAAAAGATATTCTGTAACACTCTATGCCTCTGTTTGTAAAACAAGTAGAAGCCCAGAATACCTATTCAGAGATAGAAGATTTTAAGCCTCAAAGTGTGAAGTTAAGCTCAGGATTTAATCCTTCTCAAATTACAGCACACATTTTTCTTCAGAAATAAGGAAGGTGATTGGGGCCAGGCACAATGGATGACTCATGCCTATAATACCAGCACTGTAGGAGGCCAAAGCAGGAGGATCCCTTAAGTCCAGGAGTTTGAGACCAGTCTGAGAAACACAGCAAAGACTCCGCCCAACAGAAAATAAAATAAATAAACAAACAAATAAATAAGGTGATTAGAATTGTTTATATTTAGTAGATGAATTAATCAAGTCACTTCTGCATACAACGAGATACCATCTAAGGAACTAATTTAAGATGAAGTGATCAAAGTTAATAATCTTTAGTTTTTAGTTGGCATACAGATACTGTATCTGAATTAGGATAAGTTATCTTTATAGAAAATTAATCAGCATAAAAGCCATTTTAACAGTTTATTCCCCTGTTTACCAGTCCTGCTAGTAAATGCAGATATCAGTTTTATTCTTTTTAGATATTTGTTGTTAGTATTTTTTTTACTCTTTATTATGGATATTTTTCCAATATGCACAAAAGTAGAAGAGTATAATAAATAATATGTATACATCACACAGTTTAATCAATTATCAACTCATAACCAATCCCAGTTTTTGTCTCTCTTTTCTTACTCCCTACTTCCCTCAGACTACTTTAAAAAACCTCAGATATTACACAGAGACACAGAACAGAGTACCATATGCTATCACTCATAAGTGGACCTTGAACAATTATAATACTGTAAGAAAGGGATTGGCAGTAGTGGGAAACTGTCAGGGGAGGAGGGTGGGATTGGCAGTTGAGGGAAACTGCTAGGGGAGGGGGGGCATACCTTATCAACAAGGGTACCTGCATAATCAACGTTTATATACCTAACCCTGGATTGTACTCCACATCTTTATAACAAAAAAAAGCTCAGATATTGTGTCAGTTTTGAGGGTGAGTTATTTTTCAAGAGAAGGCATTTTTGCTGTTTCCTCCCAATTTTTTGCCTATTACATTCTGATAAGTTTATTATTTGTGTGTGTCTATTTGGAAATCTTACCGCACAAATTGTATATTTGAATCTTGCTTGGGGCCTTGGCATGCAGGTATGGTATGCTGTATTTTTGTTTTGCTTTTATTCTTTAATCTCTTTATTTTTACATATAAAAATTAAAATCCCAATATGATCACATTTGGGCTCTGAGGAAAGAACATCTGAAGCTTGATATTTTTTCTTTTGTCAAAGACAAATTCTATTTTTGGTTAATTTCCTTTTAACTCAACAAAGATGTTCATATGCCTTCTTCATATATTCCCTTATAAGATATGTGACTGTGAAATTCCTTTATACTTGCTAGAACAACTTGTATATGTACAAATTCCTATATCTTCCCCTAACAAATCATTTCATCCAAGCTATGAATCATTCGTCTTGTTTTCCTGTGAGCCTTCTCCAGTTTATCTACAGCTTTAGAAATGAGTTGCCAGAAGATGAAAGCAGAGCTCAAACTCCAAAATAGAGCTGGCCTTATACTCTATAGAGACCAGGATTGCATGTTGAGAAAGAAAATGTGTTGCTAGTAGAGCTTCCAATTTGGTAGAGCGCTTCAAATTAATAGCTCAGATGTACAAAGTAGGGTTCGCTTTAAATTTTAGAGGATTCTCCTGGGAGACAATGATTTGTCTATTACTATTTAGGTGCTCATGCTTAACATAAGTACATCATCTTAAATTTGTGGTTCAGCTATTACAGATCTATAATGGATAAGGTAACTTTACTGTAAATAGGCTGGAACAAGAGATGGTGAAGTGAAAGGGAGAAAATCTTCCTTTAGAATTGAGGTTGTTGATTTTAACAATTGCCATAAACTAAATAAATCTGTGTAGAATAAATCTCTCACAGATTGGAACTGCTAAACAAGAGACAAGAACCAAGGAAGACTGAAAGGTGAAAAATTAGTGTTTTGGCAAAGAGCTGGAAGCTCAGGATACAAGTCTGGAGAAGGGACCATTCCACAGTGTCTGCCTTGGGGAATTAGATAGATTCTAGGAAAGGAAGAAAGTCACTGCTACTGCAGCCTTGTACCACAGCACTGGTGTGTAGTCATCACAAGATCAAAACAAAAGAACTTTGGTGAAGTTACTTTGTTAGTGTTTCTAAAAATCTCTGATTTTGTTTGGCTGGCTTTATAAACAGTTCCTTTCAGATACTGCATTTCTTTTTTTTCTTATGGAGGATATCAGTAACTTTTAATGGTGTCCTCTGGTCACTGAGGGAATTTTTAAAATTTTGTTTTTTATTTTTCAAAGCATTTTCACATGTACTAGTGTTAAATGTCTATGGATAAAATAGAATAAGGGATCATTTCATATTCACAATATAGTGGCACTTAGGAATATGACTTAATTTCCTCTTTTCATACCATTTTAGGAAGGAATTGAAGAAAATGACTTTACTTGTTTATATCGATATCTTTGAAAATATGTTATCTATGGCCACCTGTTGTGTATGTATCATGCTAACTTATACTTTTTTTCTTAGCTCTTTATTACACAAAACATTCTAGAGATGAATACTTTTCATAAAAATCAATAATTACCGTTTTACAGTTCATATGTGACAATTTTTATCTTTTATTCCTTTTCACAGGAAAAACCAACAAATCTTTAAATAGAATATTAAAAGCTTCCTTCTTGAAGAGCACCAGCAGTGTTTCTCCAATAGCTTTTAATAATGCTAAGTAGGAAAGAACAGTGCACTGAATCACAGTCTTGCACTGTTATACAATTGCTTAAGGTCAGTTACATAAGGAAATAGACAAATAAGGTGAAAGCAAACTTCTATCACATCCGTAAAGAAAAAAAAAGATACATAGAATGGAAATGACAATTACTTAAGAGTTGGCTGCATTCAGGGTCTTATTCATGACCCATCAGCCTTTAAGGCTATTAATTTCAGTAAGCATTTTAAAGTTACTTATGCCATACTATTGCAGAAGAAATGAGAGGAGAAATTAATTTATAGTAATTAAATATAATCTTAGTTTCTTAAGGCCTTTGCTAAATCTCAAGATTTTGAAATATCTGACTTTTAAAGCCTAAGAGTGGAAATCTCAGATGCAAAAGTAGCAGTTTTGATAGACCCATCTCTACTGACATTTCTAAGGAGGGAGCTAGGGGGCAGAATAGAGACATCACTGAATTGGGAGGTAGGATGTATGTGCTTGGCTAGTCTGCCATTACTAATCTTGTGCTTTTGGATAGCCAGTTAACCTCTTTGAACCTCAGTTTCTCTTTTATAAAGTGTGGACAGTATTCTCTGCCTGTATCAAAGGGCTGTTAATAAGGCAAAATGAACAAGATAATACATGTTAAAGTGCTTCATAAAAGAGTGTTATGCAAATAGATGTTATCATTCCTGAGTTTCTTCCTAATAAGGCACATAAAAAAACGATATCCCTGAGAAATAGGACTGGAATAGTTAAGGATTTGGATATAATCTTTTTTAAGTCCTGCACTTGATTGTGATCCTCTCAGTTGCTAATGGGATTAAGTTAGACAATTTTATAAGGGTGTATTTTTTTCCAACAGCTTATGTACAATTTTCAAAAGACCCTACGTAGCAATTTACTGATTGTTCAAGTTCTTCAGCAACCTGAAAGAAAAAGCTATAAGCCTTTGTCCTCTAAGCTCCAAATATAGGCCATGCCACAAATACATTTCATCTAATGGTCACACAGAATTCAAAAATAATCTAGGGGAGACACATAATGGATTGTTTAGTGGAAATATTTACCCATATGTATTAAAGTCATCCATTTTGTTTAGAATTCAAGATGGTATTAGGAGGGGATGTGAGAAGTAGGGAGATCAGGAAGTTCTTAGATTCCTACAATTCTTGATAAATCCTCTTTTCCAGAGATGTATGAATGAATTCAGTGTAGGGACCAAAATCAAAGCCATTCTATAAGGCACATTGGTCTACTTCCATTTTCTGAAGGGTAAGAAGTCAGCTTTAAGAAGCTAAATGACTTATTAATTTATTGCACTGAGAAGTGAAAACTTGGATTCTTATGTTAAACCTGTATCTGTCAAATATAAAACAGAGAGTTGAGACAATTAGAGGAATAGGAGAAACAAGACCATTCACTAAGTAATGACTAGTTAAATATTCATGTGGGAAATATCTGGCCTGAATTACACTGATAATTGCATCAGCCCTCTATTTGACTTTGCATGTATAAACAAACACTGCTTAAGACTAATCTAGACATCAGAATCATGTTGTTGAACATACAGCTATTTATGTGCTTTAAGGCACTGAACCAAATAGCCCATCAAGTCTTTGAGGGATCACCGGATGGGACCAGTCTTGACTTGATTTACTTTCATCCTTAACTATCTATGCAGAGCAATACTCGAAAGTGCAAACAGCAGACTGACTTTTGATCTCAGTCTGTGTTCTAATTCTAGTTGCAAATTAGTACCAGTGGTTTCACATGACTGAGTTAAATCATTTTTAATCATTTTCGCCTTTTGCCAGGTCAAAATATTAGTACTGGTGCTTCCTGGAGTGGCACATTAGTAATTTAATAAACACAAATTAATACAGACACAGAGGGAATAGTGCCATGTCTCTGGTTCCACCAAAAGCTGAAATTCCCAATAAAGAGCTCATGATTAGTCTGTGACTAAATGAATGAGCTCTGTTAAAAGAGTACAGATCTCAACAAATGTGGAAGCTGCATCCAACTACAGTTGTGGGTGTTAAGATACTGTCACTGTTTTTGGAACCCAGGGAGAAGGCCAGTAGTCATCTTTCTTACCATCCCAGGTCATCTGTTAGAGCTGGACTACAATATTAGCATCTTGGCATGGGGCATCAGCATGGGATCAGCAAGAGGCAGCACTTTGGAGTCAGGTTTGGGTTTGAATCCTGGCTTTGTTATTTACTAAAAATATAACTCTTTTGGGTCTCATTTTATTGTGTGAAACAGAAAAGTGAATTTTGTGATAAGTGAGTGAACATACAGGTAAAGTGTCTAAAAATGATTCCTGTCCCAGAAATGGCATTTGGTACATATGGTTTCCTTCTCTTCTCTGTCTCTTTTTTTTTTTTTTTTGGAGTTGGGTGTCACTCTGTTACCCAGGCTGGAATGCAGTGGCATGATCACAGTTAATTGCAGCCTCCACCCCACCCGACTAGCATGCACCACCACTCTTGGTTAATTTTTAAAAATTTTTTTGTAGAGATGAGGTTTCACTATGTTGCCTAGGCTGGTCTTGAACTCCTGTGCTCAAGCAGTCCTCCCTCTTTGGTCTTTCAAAGTACTGTGATTACAGGCATGAACCATGCATGGCATCCGATCTTGCTTCTTTCTCTTTCTACAGGTTACTGTAAACAAAGGAACAGGGATAACTGATGAGGTAACTGAGATCAGTTCATTTATGTAGAGATCATAGAGTCCTCTTCAGGTTGCAGGGGTGAACTCTGAGACCTGAGGTAAGTCCTCTATCTGGGTCCACTCTAGTCCTCTTTTTCTACTGCCCATTTCAGTTTGCAACTAGACATTAGGTGACACTAGGACATATAGAAAGAAGTTAAGGTGGCCCTACAGGTGACTTAAGGGCATTGTTCACAGTCCTGTGTCACCTGGAGAAGAATAATTCATTATTTATGCCCAAATAATACTTTGCCCCAAAGAAAACTTAAGGAAATTTGTAGGAAGGGATGCTGTTTATTTATATTTGGCACCATCTTGCTTCTCTTCATGATCCCTTTTCCAGCACAACTTGGGCATCATAAGGTCACTCTACAGCCTCAAATTAACTTCAAATGTTTTAAAAATAATTTCCTTTCTCCTCCTGTTTCCATCCAAACACCTTCAATTTTGTCTGACTTCAGGTAGATTTTAATAGGAAAGCAAACTGATTAAAGTAAATTTCTATTCATTTCAGCCAAAATTTATTGTTTTTTATCCTCAAGGCTGTGCTAGCTGCTGGGATATAACAATGAAAAAACACTGTGTCTGCCCTCAAGGAGGCCATAATATAGGGATGTAAGAGTCACTTTTTGTAATAACCACCAGAGCAGTGGAAGCTAAGTGTGGCCAAAAAGAGGAAAGATGCCAGGGGCCATGCCAAGAACTATTCAAAGTGTTAACTTATTTAATCTTTACAGTGTGCCTGGGAGGACAGTTTTAACACCTCCACTTCATGGATTAGGAAACATCTGCACAGATATTTTGAAACAGCAACATATCTTAATGATAGGGCATAAAATGTAATAATTGACTCTGCTTGAGGAGTAGAGAAGTTTTTGCTGAGAAAGGGCATTTGACATCAATCTAGAATTAGAATGAGCTTGAAAGAAGTGATTGAGACAGAGGAAAGATTCATTATCAAAAGATGTAAGCAGATTGCCTTCCCTCTTTAAAAATTTGCTCAGAAATGCCAAGTTGAGCAGAAAAGGATAATCATTATATGGAGAAAGGTCTTTATACCAAATAACCCTGAATTCATTGCCTTGGAGACTTACTGTTTTTAGAATTTTCTCCTCTTATCATCACCACCAGCTTTGGCCAGGGAGTGGATATAGACCATTGACTTGGCTCCTCTTAGCTCAGAAAAATAAGCTGGAACTTGTTAAACTTTACTGAAAATTAATAGCATAAGAACATGGCAGATGACAGGTACTGGTTTTCATTCCTCTTATAGATTCTTCACTGTGTTAAATTAAATCTAGCCTAAGGCTGCCTCATTACATATTTTAATTTCAGCCTAAGTTTTTCTATACATAGTGAACTGTAACCTAAATGAATGTGTAAACAGACTGTAACTTACTCTTGTATCAGTCACCAAATTTCTACCAGTCAAAGATGGCTAACTCTTAAAACCATGTTCAATTAAGGCAAACATGGAACTGTAACCAGTCCAGTCATTTCTGTACCTCACTTAAGCTTTCTGTATGTTACTTTCCTTTTTCTGTCCATAATTTTTTTCTGAGCAAATGGCAGCACAGAGTCACTCTGAAACTTTTCTGGTTCTGGAGCTACCTGATTTGCTAATTCTTTGATTAATTAAACTTTTAAAAATTTAATTTGTCTAAAGTTTTTCTTTTAACAGATGGTGTCAGAAGTGGGATCTCTCTGCAGAATCAATATGCTTCCTTAAAGTTTCAGTTTTATTATGTCACATTTAGGATAAGTGACTCCATTTTTTGGCTGGCCTGGTCTGTTGGGGCCTAGTGCAGGAGCTCAGTACCAAATAATGGCCTCTCATAATTTTCTTTAACAATTAGGAGAGCGCCATAATCTTGGTTGATACCTGGTCTAAGGTTAATACTCTCTAATCTTCAAAACTTGGAACATTTCACAAGGGCTCACCTGGGTGATCACTTCTTGTCTTCCCACCTCATGGGAGCAATTCTGCTAGGCCTTCACCTCTCTGTGGTCCAGATGAACTGGGAGTATAATTTGCTGGCTTTTCAGGCCCAAAGGACACACTTCTTCTTAAGGGACTTTTGGAATGATGATTGACAAATAGATTGAGCTCATATTTTCATTAAAAATCTATACCTAAATTAAGGAAGTGATCTTATTCTCACAAAGACTAATACTGCAAACACACAACCAGCATATCATTAAAACAGTAAAACAGCATTATTACATTGAAACAGTAATAACAGGATAATAACAGGTTTACTCAAGAAAGTATCATGTGAACAGATGCCCAAATAAGAATGGTATATTTGGAAGATAGCAGATACCTTGTTGTGGATGGAGTCCAGGGTGATGTGAAAGAAAGTCTCCTTTGCCTATACTACTCTGATTGGTAAAATTTTTCCCCAGTAAAACACACACACACACACACACACACACACACACACACACACACACACACGTACACCATGATTCAGAAACTGCAGGTAAGGCAATCATTACCTAAATCTTACAAATAAGACTCCCTTTACCTTAAAATGCAGCATGATTAGGTTCTTGAGGAATTATAAGAATGAAACTCTTTTGTGTGGTATTCTTATTTATTTATTTTTAGACTTCTTAAGATGGCACAGAAATTGTGAAACCATAAGGAATATTATTTACTTTAGAAACCACATGACATGTTTCTGGAGTGAATAATATTTATTCAGTCATAAGAATTAAAATACTATTTATTGTCTTTCAGTTTTGCAATCACCAATAGATAAACCATGGAATTCTAAATTATAGTTACAGAACAAAACATAAACATTTACAACTTTGATAATGTAAAGTGTAGAGGTGAGAAAAAAGCAAAGAGACAGGCAGGGAAATGCTGCAAGGGTGAGAATGTGAATATAGCTGATGATAAAAATAGAGTTTAAGTATTTTATTAAAAATATATGAGAAGGGTGCAGTGGCTCATGCTTGTAATCCTAGCACTTTGGGATGCCAAGGAAGGAAGATTGTTTGAGCCCAAGAGTTTGAGAGCAGCCAGGACAATATAGTAAGACCTTGCCTCCACACACACAAAAAATATCTGGGTATGGTGGTGTGCACCTGTAGTCCCAGCTACACAGGAGGCTGAGGTGGGAGGATCCCCTGAGTCCAGGAGTTCGAGGAGTGGTGAACCATGATCTTGCCCTTTCACTGTAGTCTGGGTGACAGGGTGAGACCTCAATTCCTATATATATATATATCCAGAAAAGAACCAACAAAGTGATATAATAATTTTGGGAAGGAGGATGAAGAATCATAAACATATTAAATTCAGTTATAAGAGTAACAGGTAATTTTTAAAGTTGAGAAAGCAACAGATAATATAATAGCATGGTATTTAAAATGTAAGTATGGTGCTTGCAAAAAAAAAGAGATGAACCCAAACCAGACATATTTAAAAGTTGTTTCTCTGAAACAGAGTTTGAGGACAAAAAGGAGTGTGGTAGGAATCTGTGTTTTATTTTAAACATTTTTGTACTATTTACGTTTTAAACCATATCATCTATTATTTTAGTAAAACAAATCATTATATTTTTGTAGTCCCCCTTCCAGGTTTCTCTTTGGCTGAAATGCACTGGGTCTTTTCTTTCTTCAAAATTTCCCCAGGGTAGGGATAGTCTCCAAGTCTTCTCGGATTTTGGGGGTTCATCTCTTTGAGCATAGTCCTCTCTCCAAGGCTTATCTCTCTCCTATTCTTATTCATTGAGTTTTGTCCTTTCTTTCTTTCCCCAGAACCACCTGGTGCTCAGCAAACAAAGGAGTCTCCAGGTACCAGAATCTACCCTTCTTAGAAAGCAGCAGGGTATTACAAATCGCAAAAAGCAGCAAAACATGCCAGAACTAAAATTTCTTGTTATATATTTTTTTTCTGCCTCAATTTGAAAATCACATCCTCCTCACAGTCCTTAGGATTATTTGAAAAAGGCTAATGGGCAACTCCTTTCACCTCCACTTTTCAAACTAGTCCTTCTTTAAAAAATGGAATAGTCCCCAGGTATTTCAACTCTCTGCTATATGTCTCTTTTAGCTCTTTGTAGTGTTATAGAAGCTTCTGTATCCTTTGAACAAGCTTCTGTTTGTTAGTGTCTATTTTACTAGTGATTCCCAGGACAGAACAGAATGCTCTTAATGCACTTTTCCTATTACACAGGACTAGATGGGAGAAGGCAGGCCAGTTCTTTTCTTGAATTCAGATATTGTTTATTTTTGTATTGTGGGTTTATTTAATTGAGAAATGTCCATTTGCATGTGGCTAAAGTGGTTGCAGTCTACGAATTCCAGTTTCCTGGTAAGTGTGTATCAGAGTGGTGAATATTGCATGCTTATTTTTCTTTACTCCTTTAAAATGTTAATTTTGAGAGCCCCAAGCATATTTGCTGATGTGAAAAAAAAATTACTCATAGTAAGAGAATCAATGGTAGATATAATTGTTAAAAAAATGCCATTTTGGAAACCTTTTTGTTGTATTAATTCTTTGGCTAATAATATTTGCATCCTTATTTCCTGAATTCACTCATTTGATCCACTCCACGGAAGGGCTCATTTTTGGTTGGAAATGGAGGGGCTGGCAGTGGATGGGTACTGAGTAGAATAGATTTAGAGGGAAAATGGGATTCACTGGGAGCAGCTAAAGGGTAACTGAAGGATGACTCTTGGTTGTTGATCTCCAATTAGTGAATTTGCAATATTAGAAGGATGGCAAAAGAATGAGAAGGAAAGAAGTATGTCAAAGATTGATGATCTAAAAGTGCAGTGATGTGTTGAGAAAAGGAAAAAATTGAATATAAATTTCTAGAAGTTGTATATATTTCTGATTGTTCATCATAAATCTCAGAGTTCTAATATTAGAATCTTAGAAGTCTAAAAATTACTGAACCATATAAAAATAATATAGTCTAACACACTTAAGCACTTACTGTGTGCCAGGAATTAAGTCCTCTAACGTATGAAATCATTAGAATTATTTAGTAATCCTTAGAATTACTCTATAAAATAGCATAATGATTACTCATGTTTTACAAATAAGGAATCTGAAGTACAGAGAACTGTAGCAACTTTTCTAAGTTCACTCAGACAGAAAATGGAACAGGACTTGAATTTATGCCCTGACTCGGGGCCTAAGTTCTTGATCACTTGTACTGCCTCTCTGAGAAACTGCAGGAAACTGCCAATGAGAAATTTAAATATTAAAAAAGAGATCAAATAGATGATTAGATAGAATGACTGTCTTTGAAGATGGAGCCAGGAAAGAGCCCTGAAAACAGAAAATGATGGAAACTATGAGGAAAATCCAATACATAGTGGAAAACTTGAATGCCATGATCAATGTGAAAAATCTCATATAGAAATTTGGGTTACAAATTTCTAGGAAGCACTGTATTCAACATGGTGCTTTCTCAGGAGACTGATAATTGTGTTTATAATGGAATACATACAATATGTGTGTAATCTAAAAGGCACTAGTAATTTTAAAAAGTAAAAATCTTAGTAAGATCTTATTGATTTGCTAAGATGGTATGTAGTATGTTGGGTACAACTAGATTTGTGTCCATTTTTTTAATTAATCACTGAATAATTTTATTTTATTGTGAATTGCCCACAACATTGGCAATGCCTGAAGAACTCTAGAATATAAAATAAATTGTAAATGATTTAAAAAAGAAACTAACAATATTGGTGGATGAGAAAGTGAAATGGATTCTGGTTAATGATCATCCTGCTTTGCCCAGGACTGGAAGTCCCATGTCTCCAGAAACTTCTTGGTCCCAGGCAAACCAGAATGGCTGGTCACATCTAGTTCCAACTTTACTCATTACAAACCTTGTAGTACAAAACTTTAGGCAAACCCATAAACTCTTCTAATCACACTTTCTTTATCTGTGAAATGAGTCTACCAAGTGTGGCTGAATGGCAGAGAAGCTGCTGAGCCAACATAGGTGTGTGTGGCATTGAGACCCAGAACTGTGGAGGGCCCTGGACATGCACCCACACTTCTTCATGACATACATCATACTGAGAACTAGTTGCGTGTAATATCTGTGTTTCTCATGTTTATGCTCCTCTATAGCTACAGATGGTGCTTGATATGTAGTTTGTGATTAATGAATATGTGTTGAATCAACTAATGGGTTCGGGACAAGAGGCCTTGGGATAGAAGAGTGGTCATAATGTACATGCACTTCTTTTCTCAATCTCCATCGCTGTCACTCCTCTATATCATCTTTATCACTCCCCACCATAAAAAATCGTTTCTTAATTGTTTATGTCCACTCGTAATGAGAGATAAGTGAAAGGCTCTTTGGAGATTGCAGGGTGGTAAACAAACTAGGGGTCTGTGGGTGGGAGGTAGTGGGGGAAGTAAAGTGTAATAAACTTTGCAATGGAATATACTTACACTCTGTTACTTCTTAGGAGGAGATAAAATAACAGCACATGATTTTTTAGAGACTAAAAATTGTTGGGTGATACTGCTTTGCAGAGATGAAGGTATCATTGTAAATATTTGCCTTTTCATGCCTCCCTTTCCTTATTCTGCAAAACCATCTGAGTATTTTTAGTTAATAAGATAGGGAGTCGTTGGGAAAGCTGGTTGATTGATTTCAGAAAGAAAGAAACGGCTTATTTTAACTGACCATTAAAGCTGGGACTTGAGTAATGTGATTTAAAATTACAGGGTTGAAACTGTGCACTAATATGTAAAGAGAACAATAGCGGTAATTTTCCACAGATGTCATGTGAATGAACCAAAGAAATCAATGCAGCACAAAAATGCAGTGACCTGAATATATTGCTTGTATTTATATTGGAAAACTGGGTACAATATAAATATCTCTATTGAAGCGGTATGAGTAAGCATACATTTATCTTAAATGATAGAGTACTTTCATTTAACATTTTAAAGGCCTGCATTACATGTGAGAATTTTCATCAAAGAAACTGTGCATATATACTGTGAATATTCTTTGGGGGTAACTTTTTTCCTTAATACTCTTTTTCTTTGGCCATGGAAGCCTTGCCTATGAATGCTTTGTCAATATCCGCTACTAATAAAATAAGAAAGTTTTTCAAAGTGTTACAGTCTGAATAACGCTCAGTTGCTCTCCCTTAATACCAATAAATCAAAGGGGAAGGGAACTGAAAGAAAGTAGTTGATTTCTGAATTCGAATCCAGGGTGCAAAGCCGAACTCGAGGTCTTTCTAAAATGGTTCTGCCCACCCTTCAGGCTTTGCAGCCCACTTTTTAAAGTCCAGAGTTGTTGGTACTTATACATTAGCCACGTGACCAGCAGAGCATTGTATAAAGCTTAAGTTACAGTCACATTTTACCAATAGTTACATTTTACTGTCCAGACTTCCCTGATGCCAGGTACCAGAGGTATCTCACAGCTTTTATCAGTAAGGCCCAGCAGAAGCGTTAATCAAGTTTGTCATAGAGTAAAGGGAGTTTTACAAGGTCTAAAACATCATGCATTACCCAAAAGTTATACAAATCACAAAACTCATGATTGCATTTATACAAAAGTTATACAAATCACAAGACTTCCGATTACATTGTTACTATATTATTCAAACCTATGACTACTAAAAAAAAGGAGTAAATAGGGATTTACATCCTTGGGCGTAGTCTGCAGGGAACTCAAGTATCCCCTGAAGTTTACCTACTGGGAGTGCATAGGTGATAAGGGGATCTCTCAGGAATGTTCTCAAGAATGTGCAGGAGCGCTTGAGCCCTTGTTATGCCCTCCTCTAGGGGTTGTGACAATATGGACGGATATTAGCGAGTCTCCGTATCAGTTCTCTAGCCTTGGCCGCAGCTGAACCGGAGCGAAACCCGCCCAGCGGACGTTCATCTTGGCCCCACCCGGCCACCGTTGCTCCCTAGACCGCAGCGCCCCTGACCCGGAAGAAGATTCTCCTTAGCAACTGCAGGACCGCGGCGGCGCCGGCATCCCGGGAGCGACGGTGAGGCCCTCACTCGCTCTCCCACCCACCCACCCCGTTCCACGCCCCCCCCACCCCGGGCCACATCCCAGTTCGGGCCTCTGGGGGCTCCGCGGCGCTTCGCCGGGCACCTGCGGTAGCCCTCTGCCTCTGGCGTTGCTCTCCGGCCAGGCGTCGCCTCTGCCCACCCCACGCCCCCTGCTCCAGGCGAACCGAAGCCGCGCTCCTCGCGCCCAGGCCCAGCCGGCTCTCCTTTGTAGCCTGCTGTGGTGTGCGGGGAGGAAGATCAGAATTGGAGCCTGTGCTGTAAAGGGGACGCTTCCCGAGGCACAGGCCACCTGTGAACGCGTTCTCATAGGTCCTTATCAGGTTGTTCTGGACTGGCAGGGATGGGGCGCCTCGGGAATCTTGAACAGCAGCCGCTTAACTATAAATACTGTACTTGACGTTTACCCTCCACTTTGCGCTTTCCAAAGTGAGGTGTGATTAGTATATTCTGTAGTCCTCCAGCAGAAAATCTTCCTGGGACTGACTAGGCTTGAGAAGGATTTCAAGTGCAATTTGCTACGTTGAAGAAAGTAGGGGCAGGTGTTGATAGCCCTAATTTACTGTGGTACTGTGGTACTGAAAACCTCCCTTAACTGAGATTGAATGAGTGGTACTAAGAAAGCTGTATGACTTGAACATTGTTGAATAACGACTTTATATTTAATCCAGTGATGATGGGGCTAAAATTGAGCATGTGAACAGTCTTCGGGAATGCCATTATTTGGGAATAAAATGCAGGAGTCTATATACCAGAATTAATCATTCAAAACTATAATTTCTTTTCGGTTGAATAGGTATTTATTAAGCACATACAGCGTTATATACACCTAAAAGCCATAGAAGAAGAGACTGCACACATTAAATTGTTACGAAAGCAATAAAATGGCATTGCTTAAGTTCAAAATTTGTGGTGCAGATACTAAGTACTATCGTAGGTCCAAGGAGTGGAGTCTTCAGGAATATGTGTATGTATTAAATAGGACTTGATTTGTCTCTAAAGTGTAGGTATAATTTGTGTTTTTATTGTAGGGGGCAGGGAGTTTAGGAACTAGTTCCACGTGGCATTTTGAAATCCTTATTTAATGCTCCAAGGTAATTTGATTTCCAATCTAGTTTTTTCAAACACTCTGAGTACAAATCTTTGTAGCATTTTTTTCTGTTTGACACCTAAATTAATGAGGGTACCAGCGGTTCGCTTTGCCTTAGAGAGTCTTATATGAAACATCACAGTTTAGCGATAGTGACTGTTTCATACATAAGAGTCTTGTGAAATGTTACTCATTATTTATTTGACTGGTTATTTCCAGAGTGCTTCCTTTTTAGTAGGCACTCTGTCAAGAAATACCAAAAACAAGTTACTTAGCAACCAGTAGCTATGCTTTATATAAGGGGTGTGTGTGTGTGTGTGTGTGTGTGTGTGTGTGTGTGTGTGTGTGTGTCCTATCAGTCTTTGATGCTCAGCACTTGCTTTGAGTCATAGGGCCAGAGCTATTTTATAGATATCTGAATTGACACTCTTTGGTTGTTGTTGAGTTTAATAGGGAGGCTCAATTGCTCTGAGCAGCCACCAAAGACACATTTATGAAGATGCACTAGCTTTTAAGGGACCTTAAAGTTCCCTTAAAGATGTTTTGTTGCTTTCTTATAGGCTTATATTTATCCACATTTATTCACATACTCAATCGATATAGTATTTGAGTGCTTACTTGGTACCAGGCACTGTGCTTGGTGTTGGAGGTGAGAGAGAGTGATTGCATACACTCTCTCTCCTCGGCAGATGATAATCAAATAATTAGACAAATGCAAAACTATAGCTGTGACAAGTGTTTTAGTTAGAGAAATCACAGAAGTAACATCTGAACTGAGATGCACAGGAAGGGAAGAGTGTTCTAGTCAGAGCAAACAGCAGGGCAAAAACCCTCCGATGGCAAGGGCCATGTTGACATCCGGGGACTTATGCTAAAGCTCTATGTATTGAGCAGCAAGAATGGAAGAATCTGGTAGGAGAAGGGACTTGGAGGAACTAGATGGTGCTGGACTTTGTAGGGAGGTTGAGGAGTTTTTCTTTATCCTTAGAGTACAGAGAAGCCTAGGGTTTTACTTAGGGAATTAGGTTGGATATTGTGGGGATGGCACCATTAGATTTTGAATAGCCAGCTTTATATTTCTACCATTGCTTAGTATTTTTATTCCCATCCCTCATTTCTTCAGCATGCTCCATCTGCATAATTGTAGTTGGAGAAGTCTCCGTGTCCTATTAACATGACCTGTCCCAAAAGGAATTTTAGGGATTAGGATTGGTCATTAGGAGTTTGTTAATTTGAAATGTATTTTCAAATTAGTACTAGTGTACCACTAGTACACTAATTTCGTTTTCCTCTTCTCTTTTTTAAAATTATGATTAAAAAACACAAAAGTTAACCTTCTTAACTATTTTAACCCTTTGCACTCAGAGAAATCTAGCAGATTACATATAAGCAACTTGACTGCTCTTTTTAATAAAATAGTAAAAAACGAATTGCTTCATATTAAATTTGAAGTGTAAACCAATATATATAACATTGGAACCAATTATTTTATCATAATTGTATTTGGTTTACAATGGAATTGTGAACACTGAGATACTTATTTATGAAAAATATCCAAATTTTTTTATCTTACATTTTTCTAACATGTGGTATTGTGTGAAATAGTCACTGACATGCATTGCAAGTTCATTGATACATGTTGTGCAATAGTAATTTGACCTCTTCCGTCTGCTGTTTTTCTATTCAAGCAGACTATGCAGTCTCGTTTTCTTCCTCCCCTATAATAATATGTGATTTATTATCTAATCCGTGCATCACTGTGAAAGCACTTTACATACCCTTTCTATATAATGCCACCTGATTTTTTAAAATGTGTATCTCAGCATAATTTTATCTCTTTATTTGCTTTTTTTGTGCAATTTGAATGGCAAACTTCAAATTTCTGAAAAATTTGTGCTGCCATAAGTTTGTCTTGTATAATCACCAACAATCTTTTTATGTCACCTGAGAGAGGACATCCGAGTGGTTTGCTAGGTTTACGATGTTCCCTCAAAGGGAATGTCCGAGTGCAAAGAGTTAAAGTGTACAGTTCAGTGGTGTTAACTATGTTTACATTGTGTGTAACAGGCCTCCACAACTCTTTATCTTGCAGAACTGAAAGCCATGTCAATTTTTACCTTCATGCTTCTTCCCCAGTCTATCATTTCTTTTCCTATCAGACAATTTAAATCCTACCAGTTCTTAAAAATCAGCTTCTCTCCTTTGTCTTTGAACTTGTATTCATAGACCCAGAGTAGAAAAGGTCTTAGAAGTCATCTTGTCCAACCCACTTTTGTTCTAGATGAGGCGATAGAGTTCTATAGAAGTTTCGATGATTTGCCAAAGGTCAGACATCTAGTGAGTTGGGGCAAGAGTTGGGATTAGAGCTCTGATCTTTTTACCTCCTGGACAGGTACTTTTTCTGCTTTTGCTTGCTTACTTGTGATTTAGTGTGCTATTTTTTAGTTAGCACCACTGAGACACAGAAACTGATTTCCATATCCCTATAGCATTATGCTGGTGCATATTAGGTGCACAGGAATTATTGTTGATTCATTGATTGTCTTCAGGACTTTCATTGCCTAAAATGAGGCCCCGTGTGAAATTTTGAACTTTGTTGATTCCAGTTGAATAATTCTTTCCCTTTTGTAAACAGACAGAGCCTTCTTTAGTGCATATGTTTGTGTGATATGTATGAGAGGGGGACCAAAAAAACCCCTGGAATTTATGCATAAAAAATTTTGCATTTATTCTTACATATTTAGGCTTCAAAGTACTCTCCATTTGATGCAATATACCTATCGAGACGCTTTTTACACTGCTAAAAACGGTTTTTGAACTTGTTGATTTAGATCGTTTTAGTACTTCTGATGTTTTTTTATTTCATCTCTTCCACGTTGGCAAAATGTTTTCCTTTGAAGACTTTCTTCATCTGGTTTAACAAAAAAAGTTATTTGGGGTGAGATCAGGTGAATAGGGAGGGTGGGACACAGAGGTCATGCCATTTTTGGTCAAAAACTACTGAACACCCAGCATCGTGTGGGGAGGTGTGTTGTCATGGTGGAAGAACCAGTCAGCTGTTTGCCACAACTTGAGTTGTTTCTTCCACAAATCATGATGCAACCTTCTCAAAACTTCCAGATAAAAACTTTGGTTGACTGATCCCTAGGAACAATTTGCAATTTTACTATAAAGGACCTGCCCTCCAAAAGTTAATTCTGTTTTTTTTTCTTTTGGGTCCCTTTGGATACATGGATTCCCCTGAACATTTTGATGAAAAAATCTAATGAAAAAGCTATCAGAAATAAAAACCCAATGCATTAAACCTTTTAGGTTAGCTGATTTATTTTGAGGCTTTTGCTTATTTTTGAGTTTTATTGCTGCTAAGCATTTTTGAGAGAGTTGCATTTGTACCACATTTTTAGTGCTCTTCTTGGACTGCCTTTAAGACTCAACCTGTAATCCCGCGCCTTGGGAGGCTGAGGTGAGTGGATTGCCTGAGCCCGCGGGTTCGAGACCCACCTGGGCAACTTGGTGAGACCTCATCTCTACAATAAATCAAAAAATTAGCTGG
>CAUYQG010155326.1:0-29773 GCA_963574415.1 Tarsius wallacei
AGAAAGCGATTGGCAGTAGTGGGAAACTGTCAGGGGAGCGGGGGTGGGATTGGCAGTTGAGGGAAACTGCTAGGGGAGGGAGGGGCATCCCTCATCCACAAGGGTGCCTGCATGATCGATGTTTATATACCTCACCCTGAATTGTACCCCACATCTTTATAATAAATTTTAAAAAAAGAAAGAAACACACAGACAGCTGGTAAAGCATGTCTGCCCCAGGTCATGGCATTATGGTTCTGAGTTGTTTCCACTGAACAGCCCCTCCCATCTTGGAAGGGAAGCCCAGTTGGTGGGGCATTTGCTTAGAATGACTGGGTTGTCCCAGGTGTCTCTGGTGTCTGCGAGGGTGTTTCCCGGGGAGATTGACCCGTGCGTGGACTGAGTGGAGAAAATCCACCCCCAGTGTGGGCGGACACCACCCAATCAACTGGGGCCCAGATAGAGCAGAAAGATGGAGCAGGGAGAACTCTAGCTCTCTCTTCCTGCCCTGGAATATCACAACTCAAAGTTCTTTGTCTTTTGGCCTCCAGGACTCGCATGAGCAGTCACTCAGGCCCTCAAGCCTTTGGCCTCGACTGAGAGCTACACCATCAGCTTCCCTGGATGAGGCCTTCGGACTTGGACTGAGCCACACTATGGACTTCCCTGGCTCTCCAGCTTGCAGACAGCCCGTTGCGGGATGTGTCAGCCTCCAGGATGGAGTAAGCCAATTCCTCTAAAAAAAAAAATCCCTTCTTGTTTATCCGTTGCGACAGCCTGTCAGTTCTGTCTCCCTGGGAAACCTCAACTAAACCAGGCAATACTGTGAGTTTTGTCCCAAAGAGCGGCCGCAACGCTTGGTCTTTCAGTGCCTGACTTGGCTTTCAAAGCCTTCCTGGTTAGCATTCACACACCTCCACGGATGCTGATGTCGGTCAGCTGGACACCATTCCCACAGGCGCATCCTGCCCGTTATGTGGTGTTCCTTTCATATCCTCTGTATCCTTCAACCAATCATCCACACTCATGGGCATTCTCCCGTGTACTGGTAGCCTGTCACACCAACACCATCATCTCATCAGCCCCATTTCTGATTGCGCGGTAGAACCTCATCACTCAAAGATCTTCATGAACCACTTGGGCTGTCCCCTCAGGGACAGTCCCTCCTCATGAAATCCAGCCTGTGTATTGTCTCCAAACTGCAGAAGAAAAACTTCCCCAAACCTAGGATGTATCTGAGACGGCTTACAGCATCCACGCTGTTTCTCTCTGTAATTCCTGCCATTTCATGGGATACATTTGAAATTATCCAAAAAAAGTTTCTCCCAAAGAAAAAAACGAATTGTGACAAACTCACTGGAAATTATTCGCAAACAGCAAAGAACAACCACCATCTCCACTCCATCATCTCCCCCCCAAAAAATCCCAACATTTACATGAACTATTTTAAAATCTGAAGAATGTGTTATAGAACTCATTTTATGAGACTGTTTTTCCATTTTTAATATTAAGTGTGTACTAGATTTCAGGCAGTTTTCTAAGCCTTTTAGAGTTATTATCTCATTTGATTCTCACAGAAACCGTAGGAGTTAGACAGTTTTAAAAGTATCTTTTTATTTTGAAATAATTATAGCTTCACAGGATGTTGCAAAGAGAGGTCTCGTGGAATCGTCACCCAGTTTCCCCCAAGGGTGACATCTTACCCAATTATAGTGGAATATCAAAACCAGGAGACTGACGCTGGTACAACGTTTGCGTGGTCCTGTGTCATTTTATCACCTGTGTAGATTTGTGTAACCAGCATCAGAATCAAGGCCAGAACTAACCCATCACCACAAAGGGATCCCTCATCCTGGCCCTCACACCCCAGCCCCCACCACCTCTAACCCCTGGCAACCACGAATGACTTCTCAATCTCTATCATTTTGTCATTTTGAGAATACTATGTAAATGGAACTATGCAGTACGTGACCTTTTGAGATTGACTTTTTCACTCATCCCAATGCCCATGAGATCCATCTAAGTTGTTGGAACGGATCCACCACAGAACTCCAATTAACCATTCACCTGTTTAGGGACATTTTGATTGTTTCCAGTTTGGGGCTATAACAAATAAAACTGCTATGAAGGTTTTAAATAAACGTAAGTTTTCCTTTTTCTGGGATAAATGCCCAGGAGTATAACTGCTGGACCACAGGGTTAAGTGAATGTTTCGTTTTCTAAGAAACTGCCCGGCAACGTTCCAGGCAACACCCATGACATATGAGCATGTTGGCTTCTCTGCATCTTCGTCAGCACTTGGTGTTGTCACTTTTTTGTTAGAGCCATCCGGGTGGGTGTGTATTGATCTCATCACAGCAAATAATTTGCATTCCCCTAACAGCTGGTGATGTTATACATCTTTTCATGTGCGTGTTTGTCATTCATATAACCTCTATGTGAAATGTTTGTTCATGTCTTTGGCTCATTTTCCAAATGGACTGCTTGATTTTTTTTTTTAACTGTTCGGTTTTGAGAGTTTTAAAAATATTTTCAGATATGAGTCTTTTTTCCAATATCTAGTTTGCACATACTTTCTCCCAGTTTGTAGCTTGTCTTTCATCCTCTTCACAAGATTTTTCATAGAAGAAATGTTTTTAACTTTAATGAAACCCAATCTATGATATTTTTCTTTTATGGACCACGCTTCCGGTGCTGTGTCTAACAACTCATCGCCAAGCCCAAGAATCTGAAGACTTTCTTCTATGTTTCCTTTTAAAAGTTTTATAGTTTTAGGTTTGCATTTAAGTCCATTATTCATTTTGGCTGAATTTAGGGGCACGGTCAAATGTTGAGGTCGAGATTCATTTTTTTGAAAAGACTCCTCTTCCCCATTAAATTGTTTTTTGCACTGTTATATTTTTAAAAATCAGGTGGTTTTGTTTTTTCATGGTAAGAAATTCACTGTCATTCAAACTCTTTTTCCCTTAGAGGTGAGTTGTTATTTCTCCATGACTTCCTTCAAGGTGTTTTCTTTCCTTTGGTTTTTACAAGTTTGATGTGTCTTGGTGTGGATGTTTTTGGGGTTATCCTATTTAAGAAACACTCATTTTCCAGAATCTGTACTTTTGTGCTCTTCTACCAAGTTTGGAGACTTTTTAGCCACTTAGCTACACTCTCCTGAGTCTCTTTCTCTGGTGATTCGATGATTTGAATGACAGATCTTTGGTTACAATCCCTCAGGTCCCTATGTGCTGTTCGTTCTTTCTTTCTTTCTTTCTTTTCCCAGTTTATTTGTTCTGCTTTCAGAGTAGGCCACTTCTGTCATTCTGTCTTCAAGTTCACTGATATTTCCCTCTGCCCTCGCCGTTCTGCAATTGAGCCCGTCCATTGAGTTTTTAATTACTATATTTTATTGACATCATTCATTTCCTTGCTGAGACTATTTCTTGGTGGAGACCCCCTTTGTCTTTTGACTCAAATGTGTTTGTGGTTTCTCGCTGGAGAATGTCTATGATGGCTGCTATTCCATCCTTAGGAGGCTAATTCCACCATGTCTTTTATCTTAGTGCAGGTGTCTGATGGTTGGCTTTTCTCATCAAGTTGAGATATTCCTGGTTCTTGGCATAACAAGTGCTTTCTCTTAAAACCTAGACATTTTGGGGATCATGTCACGGGACTCCAGTTCTTACCTAAATCTTACGTCTTGGCAGGCCTCTTCTGACACTGGCCTGGTGGGTGAAAGGGACACCATCTCATGACTACCTGATGGGGGTGGAAGTCCAGTCCCCCTCAACCCTCGCTGATGCCCACATAGAAAGGTGCTTCTCCTTACTGCTGGGTAGGGTGGGACCTCAGGTCCCCACCAGGCCTCCACGGATACCTTCCTAGCCGGGTGAGGTAGGGACAAGTCATGACTGTTCCCATGTGGTCACCGCTGGCAAGCAGGGAGATGACCTCACTACCACTGGCCAGTGGCAAGAGCTCTGCCTCTCCACTAGGCCTCCTCTGATGCCACCCAGCGAGGAAGGGAAAGAAGATGCCCTGTTCCTGCTGGACCAAGATGGACATGCGGGCTCCCTGCCTGGGTTCCCCTGATCCAGCATGGGGGAGAAGAGACATCTTGTTGGGGATGAATGTCCTGGCTTCACTCTAGGCCTTTTGCAACACCAAGCGGGGAGATGTAGTCACGTCTTCACAGCCTGAGAAGGATGGGTGCCTAGGTTGACACGTGCTGGCAGGGTGGAGGGGGAGGAATGCATTGTTTTTTGTGGTGTTGGTAGGAGTGGAGTGATAATTGCCTGAAAGTTTTCTGTCTTGCTAGGCTCCCCTTTTCTGGTCCTGCAGTTGGGACAGCCAGCTTTTGTTCCAGCCTTTTTCACCTGTACTTGTCGGCATTTCCTGGTTGCCGGCTTCTCCTGAAACATAGGAGGCAGAGGAAAAAGTGCAGGGAACTTACTGCCGCGTGATTCTTTGTGTCTTGGGGTCCCTACCCGCTTTACCTTCTCCTCTCCTCCCCTCAGAGTCTTCTCATGTTTGTTTTTGTTTTGTTGTTGTTATTTGTGCTAAAACGTACAAAACAAAATGCACCATTTCGGCCATTTTTAAGCGTATTGTTGGTAGCGCCAAGTACAGTCACAGTGTTGTCTTCAGTTGTTTTGCATCTCTGACATCCTGTACTTTCGTTGTACTTAGCAAGAGGAATGGGGAAAACACGTCTACTCCGTCAAGTGGAAGTTGAAGGCATATTTTTAAACCCACAAGCCGACAGTGTACCGGATGCAGAAGCATGAGACAGGATGAAAATGTGATTAGTCCCAACAAGCCAAAGGATCAAGGTGTGCTCATTCCTTTCTAGCATCAGGGGAAGCTGAGCTCTGGGTCGTAATCAGGATGATGCTCTGGTGGAATGAAGGGCACGTGCCATCTGCTGCCAATCCTGTGGGTGCCTGCCTTTCTTTGCTACGGCAGACCAGCTAGCCAGAGAACCAAGGTCCTCCAAACAACCCCCAACTGATGACTGACCAGACTTGACGTACAAACGCCCCAGTGCCCCTACCCTTGGGTGGGACAACACCTGGGTGCATGTTGCACAGTGGCAGAGGTCCCAGTGAGCATGAAATTCAGTTACCCCCATGGTAAGCTGCTTGGCGACGTACCCGTATTGGCTGTCTTTCCTGCTCCTTCCCTCTCGGCATTTTCTGGGAACACCTCCCAAACAAACTTGAATCTTTGCCCTAGGATAGACGTCTGAGAGAAGCCCAGCTATGACACATGAATGTGTCATAGGAAGATTTAGAAACAGCTCAGTGGGTTTTCAAAGTAGCAAGGGTCCCATATCCTGCCCCATTCTGAAAAGGTGCAGGACACCCTGGCACTCACTCCTCCACTTACCATCCCTCTGATAGTGCGCTGAGCTTCGCTCCTCTCTGGGCATCCTCCATGGCATCTGACTGCGTAGCGGGGATTCTGCCATGTGTCCTTCGGGTGAGGACTTGAGTTGACTGTCACAGATGCCGGTTGCCCTTCTGACTGTCATCATCTCTGACATGCCATGAAGTCATGATGTCTGAGCTGGTTCTCCTGCACATCTGCCTGGACTTTTAGTCCCTTAGTCTTTGCATCAGAGATATTAGTCACGGGGGTAAGTACACCAACACATACAGAAGTGCTCAGTACAGCGTCTGTACATGCCCTGTGACCAGGTGATCTATCAATGTTAGTCTCCTTCCTTACTCTGCAACAGCAAAGCAGCAATTCCTAAGAACCCCATTTCTAAGAACAATTTTCTAAGAATGATAACTAATATTTGAATAAGTGTTTTTCATTCCATCTCTTGGACGACTCAAGGAATCAATATTTGCATCCAGTCATGCACAAGTCATCATATCTGTGCTGTGGGTAAGAAGGAAAACAAAAATCACAAAGTTTGCCCCTTTTCGGAGACTCCAGGCAACTCCACCTTATACACCAAGTAGCCTGATCTAAATTCATGATCCAGGGGAAACTGGGTAAAGACTTAAGATGTTCAGCATAATATTTCAAATCAGGTGTTCGGATTGTGAGGAGATATCAACTGTGTGGGTCTGGACATTCTCATTTCCATACCTTCGACAGCTCGGTGGAATATATGAACTTAGAACCCGCTTACCAGGAGAAATAAAAGCAGTTCTGTGTATCCCACAACCCGGCCAGGACCCTTGAGATGCCACCCATGACGTATGGCGTTCTCTGGGGTGCGACCTGGCAGATGCATGCTCTTTGGCATTTCTGGACTCACTCCCTCCTACCTCCTGCTGGGCTTTTCTGCACCAACTCCTTCACCTAGTGCTTCACGGTGGAAAACATCTCGAGGTCGTTACTCTTCAAGACTGTGAAAAAAAAAACGGTGGTATTTTATAGCTTCAACTGCTTCTTGAAAACAAAGAAAATACTTCCTCTTATTACATTACAGAAGCCAAGTTCATCTCCAAGGGAGATTAAACTAACACTGGAGATACCAAGCACACTTAGACGACAAATACATTATAAGGGGCATTCTTTTCATTTCTTTTTTACTCTTTTTAATGTTTTTCACCCTCTTGGCTTTCCCGCTAGTGTGTGTTATGGAGACAAAGAAATTTCTTTCAGTGTTCATCACCAGTGATGACATAGAGGAAGTCAATCCTGGGGACTAAAGTTCTAGGAAGTAGAATGAAGACTCAGTTTAAGCTTTTTTTTTTTTACCAGTTAATGAGTTGCTTCTGTTGTTTTTTGTTGTTGCTGCTGCTGTTTTAAAACTGTGGGATATTTAACGATCATGTAGGAAACACAGATTCTTCTCTTTCTCTGTCTCTCTGTCTCTCTGTCTGTCTGTCTCTCTCTCTCTCTCTGTCTCTGTCTCTTTAAAAAAGGTCTCACTCTGTGTCCCCCAGGCTGGAGTGCAGTAGCACAATCCCAGATCACTGCAGCCTCCACATCCTGAGCTCAAGTGATCCTCCTCCCTCAGCCTCCTCAGTAGCTGGAACTACAGGCAGGCACCACCACGCCCAGCCAACTGTGAGGTCTCACTATGTTGCCCAGACTGGTCTCAAACTCCTGGGCTCAAGTGAGTCTCTCGCCTCAGCTTCTCAAAGTGCTGGGATTACAGGCGTGAGCCACTGCACCCAGCCGGAAACACAGACTCTTGACATCTGATTAGGGGTTACTGGAGAAGTGTGTTGGATAAAATACACAAGCCAATCCACATTTCTGTTTTCTAATTATATACCATCATATTGATAAGGTGCCCCTTAGTATCATTATGTAAGAAGTGCCTCTGTATACATAAATACCGTGTATGTACTTAAAGGTTAGCCATGCCTTAAACTTCCAAAGCCTTTGTCACTCTTTTATAACATTTGTCCCATGTCATCTGCTATAATAGTTATTTGTGGGCATGACTTGTCTTTCCTAGTGACACACAAAGCACCTGAATAGAGGTTGTCTTGCCCAATATATGCAACCCACATAGTATAACATTTGTACTCAAGCCCTATAAATATTTCCTAAATAAATGGTTCTGAGTTTTACCAATAGGAATTCACTTTGAGGCGAGGATATCCACTCTTTCCACTTCTACTCAACATAGTACTAAAAATTCTAACCAGGGCAATTAGGCAAGAAAAGGAAATAAAAGGCATTTAATCAGAAAAGAAGAAGTAAAATTATCTGTTTTTCAGATGACATGGCTTTATGTGTAGAAAACCTTAAAACTCTATAGAAGAAAAAATCCTGTTCGAACAAACAACTGAATTCAGTAAAGTTGGAGGATAAAATCATAATACAAAATCAAATGCAATCAGTTATATTTCTAAACACCAACAATGAACTATATGAAAAGCAAATTGCGAAAACAATCCCATCTACTGAAAAAAAAAATACTTAGGAATGAATTTAACCAAAAAAAGTAGAAGATGTGTATACCAAAAAACTATAAAACAGAGCTGAAAGATATTAGGGAAGACCCAAAAAAAAGGAAAGACAGTCCATTTTCATAGACTAGAAGAATTAATGTTCAGATGTCTATACTACCCAAACAATTTACAGTTTGAATACAATCTTATCAAAATCTCAATGGCATATTTTCCAGAAATAGAAAAGGCAATCCCAAAATTTATATGAAACCACAAAAGACTCCAAATAGCCAAAGCAAGTTTGAGCGAGAGCAAAGCTGGAGACATCACACTTTCTAGTCTCAAAATATATTACAGAGTTACAGTAATCAAAACGGGATGGTTCAGGCATAAAAATAGATGTATAGAGCAATGAAACTGGATTGAGAGCCCAGAAATAAACTCACAAAAATATGGCCAATTGATCTTTGACAAGAGTGCCAAGAATACCTAATGGGGAAATAATCGTCTCTTCAGTAACTAGTGTCGAGAAAACTGAATACCCACATCCAAAGGAAAGAAATTGACTCAAAATGAATTAAAGACTTAAAAGTAAGTAAAACCCCTAGAAGAAAGCAAAGGGGGAAACGTTTGTGATATGGTCACAGTAATGATTTATTGGACATGACACCAAAAACAAGGCAACAAAAGCAAAAATAAACAAGTGGGACTGCATCAAACCAAAAAACTGCCACATAACTAAGGAAACATTCAACAGAGTGAAAAGACAGCCTGCGGAATGGGAGAAAATACTTGCAAATCACATATCTGATAAGGGGCTAATTTCCAAAATACTATATATAAGCAGCTTCTACAATCAACAGCAAATAAAAACATACATACATTCGTGCATAATAACCTGATTTTAAAATGGGCATAGAAGGCCGGGTACAGTGGCTCACACCTGTAATCCCAGCATTTTAGGAGGCCGAGTAGGGAGGATTGCTTGAGGCCAGTAATTCAAGACCCACTTAGGCAACGAAGTGAGACCTCGTCTCTACAAAAAAGAAAAACAAAACAAAAAATAAGCCAGGTATGGCGGCACATGCCTATAGTCCCAGCTACTCAGGCGGTTGAGACAGGAAGATTGCCTGAGCTCAAGAATTCAAGGCTGTGGTGAGCAGTGAATGTGCCACCGCCTTCTAGCCTGGGCGACAGAGTGAGACAAAAAAAGGTGTGGCCGGGGAGGGCATCGGAGCTGAATAGACATTCCTCCAAAGAAGACATGCAAATGGCCAACAGGTCTATGAAAAGATGCTTCACAACACTCATCATCAGGAAAATGAAAAACCAAAATGACCATTAGCTATCAGGATGACTATTATCAAAAACGCAAAAGATGACCAGTGTTGGTGAGGCTGCAGAGAAACTGGAACCCATGTACACTGTCGATGTGTGTGATGGAGTTTAAAACGGTACATATTCACAATGGAATATTATGCAACCATAAAGGACAAATATATGGATTTTACAGCAACTTGGATGGAGTTGGAGTCGATCATACTCAGTGATCTATCACAGAAACGTAGAACTGAGTTCCATATGATCTCACTCATAAGCGGACCTTGAACAATTACAATGCTGTAAGAAAGCGACTGGCGGCAGTGGGAAACTGTCGGGGGGTTGAGGTGGGATTGGCAGTTGAGGGAAACTGCTCGGGGAGGGAGGCGCATACCTCATCAACAAGGGTACCTGCATGATCAACGTTTATATACCTAACCCTGAAATGTACCCTACATCTTTGTAATAAAAATTTAAAGAATAAAAAAAAATAAAAAGGTGCGGCTGCCATGGCAAACAATATGGAAGTCTCTCAAAAAAAAATAAAAACAGAACAACCGTAGGATTCAGCAATCCCACTTCGGGGTTCATAGCAATACCCCCTTGTCCTCAGTTTTGATTTCTGCAGTTTCAGTTCTCCACGGTCCGTCATGGGCTGAAAATATGAAACAGAAAATTCCAGAAATAAACAATCCACAAGTTTTAAATTGTGCACGAGTCTGAGCCGGGTGACGAACTCTCGTGCGGTCCCCCAGTCCCAACTGGGACACGGCTCTCATCCATTTGTCTTGCGTATCCACACTGTAGACACTACCAGGCCTCTAGACACTTAGTAGCCATCTGGTTATCAAATCACGGTCAAAGAATCACAGCGCTGTGTTCAAGTAACCCTATTTTGCTTGGTGTCGGCCTCAAAGCACAAGAGTAGTGATGTCGGCAACTCGGATACACCAAAGAGAAGCCATAAAATGCTTCCTTTAAGTGAAAAGGTGAAAGTTTCCAAGTAAGTAAGTTATACTCAGTGATCTATCACAGAAACAAAGAACTGAGTACCACATGTTCTCACTCATAAGCAGACCTGAACATGGATCGTAACACTATCAGAAAGAGATTGGCAGTAGTGGAACACTGCCGGGCAGTGGGGACACATAACATCAATAAGGTACCTGATCTCAAACCAGGTGAAGTGGGGACCCAAGGGAGGCCCAAATTTGACCTGTACAATGACCGCTTATGTACCTAACCCTGAATTGTACCCCACATCTTGTCAATATCTGTCTGGGGAAGGGAAGCACACCTCATCAAAAAGGGTGCATATTTGTATACCTAACCCTTAACTGTACCCCACAATTTTAAAACAAAAAACATATATTAAAATAAACAAAATAAAAATAAAACATCTCTTCTTTCTATCCATGAAATTGTGAAGAAGGAAAAAGAAATTTGTACTCGTTTTCCTGTTGTGCCTCAAACTGCAAAAATTACAGCCACCGTGCGTGATACATGCTCAGTTGAGGTGGAAGGCATTACGTTTGTGGGTGGAAGGCTATGAACCGAAACGTATGTCAATTGACAGCAGTCAGGTTTGGTACTATCTACAGTTTCAGGCATCCACTGGGGGTCTTGGAACGTGTCCCCTGTAGATAAGAGGGTGACTGCATATCCAAAAGACATCAGGATTGTGAAGAGATGCTTATGCTCCCACGTTCATCACAGCATGTTTCACAACAGGCAAGATATGAGAATGACCTAAATGTCTATCCACAGATGGTCAAAGAAATTTTGGTATCTACATATATATTGGAATATTATTATAACCTTAAAAAAGAAGGAAATTGGTCAGACTCGGTGGCTCAGCCTGTCATCCCAGCACTTTGGGAGACAAGGGTGAGTGGATTGCCTAAGCCTGTGAGTTCAAGACCAGTCCGGGCAACTTGGCCAGACCTCATCTCTACAATAAACCAAAAATTAGCTGGGCATGGTAGCATGCACCTGTAGTTCCAGCTACTTGGAAGGCTGAGGCAGAAGGATCGCTGGAGCCCAGCAGGTCGATGCTGGGGTGGTTGTGACGTGAGCGTGCCACTGCACTCCAGCCTGGGTGACGGAGTGAGACTCGAACTCAAAAAAAAGAAGAAGGAAACCCTGCCATTTGCAACAATATGAAAGAACCTGGAAGAAAGTATAGTAAGTGAAATAAATCGGCCACAGAAGGACAAATACTGTGTGATTCCTCATCCATGAGGCATCTCAAATAGCCAAATACCTGAACAACAGAATGCTGGTTACCAGGAGAAGAGGGGATAAAGATACAGGGAACTTTTCAATGACCATGAGGTCACAGTTATGCAAGAGTAAGGTCCAGAGATCTGCTGAAAAACATAGCTAACAATAAGAAATTGTGCACTTAAAAATTTGTGAAGGCCGGGCTTGGTGGCTCACATCTATAATCTCAGGACTTTGGGAGGCTGAGGTGGGAGGTTGGCTTGAGCCCGGGAATTCAAGCCCAACCTGGCAACATAGCGAGATCTATTCTCTACAAAAAGATCAAAACATAAGCCAAGCATGATAGGGACAGTTACACGGGAGGTTGAAGCAGAAGGATGGCCTGAGCCTAGGAGGTCGAGGCTGTGGTGAGCTGTCATCTTGTTGCTGCTGGGGTGACAAAGTGAGACCCAACTCAAAAAAAGAAATTGTTAAGCGGGTAGATATCATGGTAAGTAGCCTTACTGCACACACACCGGGTCACAGGGAAACCTTTGGACAAGATGGGTATGTTTATTATCTTGATTTTTTTTTTTTTCTGTTGCCCAGGCTGGAGTGCAGTGGCACACTCACGGTCACCGCAGCCTCGACCTGCTGGGCTCAGATGATCCTTCCACCTCAGCCTTCCAAGTAGCTGGAACCACAGGCACACACCACCATGCCCAGCTAATTTTTTTGATTTATTGTAGAGACAAGGTCTCATCAAGTTGCCCGGACTGGTCTTGAACGCCTGGGCTCAGGCAATCCTCTCACCTCGGCCTCCCAAAGTGCTGGGATTACAGGCGTGAGCCACTGCGTCGGGCCTATCTTGAAATTTCAAAGAAAAGAAGAGAACGCCGAGTCTTGGATACTCGTGCTTATGGGTCAGTTGGTATGGGCACTGTCAGTTTTATTGAACTCTGGCTGGAGGGGGGCTGAGCCCCTCATCCCCACCATCAGGTCCATGAAGAGAGAACGTGTGTAGCCAGCTAGTCCCATGTTGATTGGGAAGTTGGTTGTAGGAGTTCACAGGCCCCATTTTATAAGCTGTTCCTTGTGATTTTTCTCATCCAGGGCAGGGATGTCTCTTGCTGAGGAAACAATAAAATAAACACCAGCAATGCCTGAGCAAAATGTAAACTTTATCACAACGCCATCAAAGATCAGTTTCTCAAATGAGTTTCCAACTGCTCAATTAATCTCCAGTAAGGAAAACAGAACACTTCCGGACTTCAGTTCTATATCTTTTCTGTTAAATTGATGTATACTTTTTAAAAATCAAGGACCAAGTCGATTTTATCTTTTCCTTTCTGTTGGCTGATGCTTGAACATGACAAGCTACTTAATCATAAATATGCTTAGCAAACTAATGTCATTATAGTGCATATTCTAATATGAGTTCCATTTTTCCAGAGTCATATCAGAAGTTAAATTTATACAATAGGGATTTTTTTTAACTCTTCAGTACAGACACAGAAGCGGCGGGCCTTCTCAAAAGCAGAAAGCTGAATAGGTTATGCCCTAGTTCACAAGCAAACTGTCCAGAAAACATTCTAATTGGGGAAAACAGCCGTGAGGGTCTAATGCTCCCAGCACAAAGCTGCCCCGACAGCTGAACTCTTTTTTTTCCCCTCCCTGTTTTTGACACTTGCAAGGAATGAAACCGGAGCTAAGGGCACGGAAGTTGAAAAGGCAACAGGCAAGCATTCTTCTGGGTGGTTTGAGTCTCGTCCTAGGAAGGACGCCCGTTTGTGAAGGTAAAACCTCTAATTGGGGAGAGATGGGCAGGGCTGGTGGACTGGTGAGATCAGGTGAATTCCTGATGCCACCACCATCAGGTGAATTCCTGATCCCCGCCACGCCAGCTGCAAGGCAAGTTGATGCACAAAGGGACCCAGGATGCTTCTTTTATTGTCAGTCTGTTTGTTCTGCGTATTCTTTTGCTTTGTTTTCAGAAATTGTAATGAGACATTTTGAGAAATTACAACCGTGCACAATTCATAAGAAAGGTCCCGAAGTTTAGATTTGCTTTTCGTTTAAAGTTTGAGCACCTTCTGAAACAGTGTTTGAGGTCAGGTGCGGTGGCTCATTCCTGTAACCCCAGCACTTTGGGAGGCCAAGGCGGGAGGATCGCTTGAGCCCATGAGTTCAAGACTAGCCTGGGCATCAGCCAAGCCCCATCTTTATTTTAAAAAAAAAAGGAAGGAAGGAAAGAAGGAAGGAAGGAAACAGCGTTTGACAGCACATTTGAGTTGAGCTGAATCTGTATTTTTCACTTGTCATTAGGAGCCTAAGCTATCGGAGCGGGGAACCCTGGCCCCCTGGTGTTCTGGCCAAAGAAAAGAAGTGTTCTTTGAGCGCTTTGCTTTGGTAATTCTGAAAGACAGAAAACCCTGTGGTGGACAGGAGCTGTGAGCAGGGATCCCCTTCAAGCAAGGGCTTGCTACCCAGCCGGGGAAGTATGGCTCCTGCAGGTGGGCCTCAGCGGCCAAGAGCCACCCTGCCCAAGGTCACCCCCATCAGGTGGCCTGCATCTGGTGGCTGAGCGAGGAAGGGGCACAGAGGCCATCTCAGCCCAGGGAGGGATGCTTTCATGGAAATGCTCCCCGTGGAGCCCCCACTGGGTTGGCGGAGATTCTGCTGGGCTTGTTTGACGGCTGGATGTTTTTTCCTCTGCCCTATCCTGGCTCCTCCTATGTCCTTCTCAGGTGCTGGTCCCTAGGGAACCTCTTCACCCGCAACTCCATCTCTGCGTCTGCTCCCAGAGAACCCAAGCCGTTGACCTGGGTGCTGGGATGTAGCATCTGTTTCTCTTATCTTGAATAGTTCATTGGGGCCCAGAGGTCTAGCCCAGCTGCTCTTGACCATTGTAGGTCACAGGTGCTTTTGAGAAAATGAGCCAGGCTACATCTTCCCCCAGAAAAATGTACGTAACACATACAGTTTCTGCCTGCAGTTTCACAGTTTGTAGAATCTCTGAAAACCTCAGAGACATTGACCCCTGTCAGGGTTAAAATCCCCACCCTAAGCCTCCCTTGAAAAATGTTCTTGCAAATTCCTTAGAGTCAGGGCGTATTCGACATATGTAGTGATCAAACTGGATTTGCCTCTTAAGGTAAATATTTGAGAAGCGGAGATGAGCCATGAGTTCTCATCTAGAGTCTAGAAGAGATGATGACTCTTGAATTAGGAAAATGAATTTTTAACTTGGCTTAAGCATTCCTGTCCTTCATGAGAAACTCATGTAAGATCTGTCAAGGAACTGGTCTCTGGTAGCAGACAGAAAGCACCATGATTCCTGCCTGCTACGGACTCCTCAACCCCATTTTCTTGACTAGTGTTTCTTACCCTCTATTGAAATTTCAGGCGGCTAGTGTAGGTTTTTGGGTCACTTCCAGAAAATGTAAGTCAAAAGTGTATTTTTCAGGGATTAAAGCACTCTTATGGTAAAGTTTCCTATAAAACGAGGCAAACTCTCCTCCACCAGCTTGGACTGGCTTTAGGATTAGAACCCTCCAGCGGGAGGGGGCACGTTCCTCGGTTCCCTCCCCCTCACTCAGTGTCCTTTACCACTCAGCGATGGTTACTGGCTCCCAGTGGTCAGGCACGGTGGGGAGAAGGAGAAGACTTGACATGGCTGGGGCAGTTGTCATCTGGCTTGGAGCACTCTGGATGAGGCAGATGCTCTGAGAGGCGTCTTGGAGGTTCCCCTCCGCGTTCCCCTGCTGGGAGCTCTAGCTGCATTTCCCTTGATACATAAGCAGAGCCTCCTCTATCTGACTACTTTGAACAACCCTAGGCTTCTTGCAGTCCACGCAGCTGCCGAGTCACTTTGCCTGCCAGGACGCCTTCTTCGTAGGCTGGGAGTCGCCTTCCAAGGAGCTCACTGCCGTGAATCCACACCTGGTCACGTCCCCACCCCCACCCCCACCATCCCTTGGGACTGATGGAGGTGCAGGTGCCCACAGCTCACTTTCTCCTCGTCCTGCCACCAGGGAGCACGTGACACAGCCGTCACCATTCTCGGAGTGAATCTGACACCCACCCCTGGGTCCCTCAGGCGCCGTGCAACTCATGTCAAGCCACACAGATGTTCCCTCAAAGGCATATCAACACTCTCACGCCCCCACTCCACCCCAACCCTTCCTTTCCAATCTCCACAACCACCCATGATCAATTATCTGCCTTCCCCCTCGTCCAAAAGGGTACCTGCGTCACCAACGTTTGTATACCTAACCCTGAACTGTACCCAACATCTTTATGATAAAATAAAATTTAAAAGTATCTGCCTTCTCTTCTCAAGCCCGCTGAGAGAGGGTGGACTGATGCTGGCAGCGGTTAGACGGCATCTCTGCCTATTCCCGCATGACTCTGAGACAGAAAAGCTTCCATTTTACTGCTCTGTAACAGCACGATGATGTAGTCTTAGGATAAAATCCATCTGTATCCTTTATTTCTCCCTGGTCTGTGAGCCATGTGGGAACTGGGACAAGGATTCCTCTAGCTGAGAAATACTAGCATGTATAGAACTATGCAACCATGAGCATCTACTAACCGCGTTTGACTGATTAGGAATACTTTTTAAGAGTGAAGAAATTTTCCCATCTGTGCCAAGATCCCAGAGAGAATATACATTAATAAAATATCCATTCAAAGGGCTGAAATGACCAGAGCTGCACGAAGATTGTTTCTTTGAAATAAGCCCTACATCTCGAAGAAGGCAGCCGCGTCTCTGAAAGGCAGCTGCAGTGAAACTATTTTTGGAAAGCTCAAAAATCACAGAATTTCAAACTTCCAAAGAAAGCCTGAGTTATCTCAAACAGATGTTTTAGGAAAAGGAGTCAAAAATTTTAAGCCTTAACTTTTTAATAAGCCATCGTGGTTCAAAGAGTGTCGGAGGAACACAGCCCAAGGACACTCACCTTGAAAAGTGCTAGCTGCCCAGATATCATTCCTACAAATAAAGAAAACCCCAAGAATAGAAAGTTGTTGCAACAGCACCAAAACTGGCCATATGTCTACCTCACAACCTCAAGCCTCCTAGACTTGGAAAGTCATTGGAACTTCCAGATTCTGTAGAACATGTGCCCTCTAAGGTACGTGGCAGAAATCTGACCAGTCATCTGGACTGATTAGGAAGAAAGTCAGGTCCTAAAGCAGCAAACAGTGCCGTTTTGAGATATTTAGGAAGGAATGTAGTTTCGTTAACCTGATATGCATCCAGAAATAAATCATTGACAAAAATAGGTCTATTTATGAAAAGATAAAAACCATTATGAATTTATATTTATATTTAAATGTGTGTTTATAAGACTCAAGCGTAAAGTTATGTGTATCTTTACCACAAATACAGGCATGTATACAGTTTTTTCCAGTTAACTAATTTTTTTCAGTGTGATTTTTACCCTTCATTTGGTTGATTATTAAGCATTCACAAAGTGACTTGCATGCTGGCATTTGTTACAGCGTTGAGTAGCATGGAAAGAGGTTTCTGTCCATAGAAAGCCAGCTTGTGCTTTAGACACCAACATGCTGGTTAGGAACTCAGCAAGACTAGGCAGCTGGGTCGAGGCTCTGGCAGCTGTCACGAGTGTGTTTCTTCCAAGGACGAGGAGTCATAGACTGAATCTGCTGTTTCCCCATCAGACAGGTCTCAAGGAGGATAATCCAGATCAGTGGTTCTCAGCAGGAGACGTTCTCGCCTCAAGAAGCATCTTGAAAATGGGCAGGGGCGCTGCTTGTCACAATGACTGGGGATATTGAGTAGGTGGGTTCAGAAATGCTAGATGCCCCGCAGTGGACAAGACACTTCTGCACATCCCTCGTGCCTTTGTGATGTTCTCACTGACATGGACATGATAAGAAGATGAAAAACCTGTTCATATTACCTGAGCTGAAACAAAACTCAGATTTACATAAAAACACAAAGCATTTGCATGATTTTAACATACATTGAATTTCCAGGAATATACATCTTTGTTTAACCTTTTCAGAAAACCTTATCGCCAGTGGCAATGCGAATCATAACCATTCGAGTTGCCAATACAATACTCCTCTAGGAGTTCACATTTGTACCTGTTGCAAGCACAGTGATACTGCATATAGGTACAAGCATCTTACTCCTTATTTCTTCTAGAATAGGCCCACCTGAGCATTTACACATCTGGACATATATCTTACCTTAATTCTTTTCCTTTCACTTCTCTGCTGTATCATAGTAAGGGCTTTAAATTGATCTTTGAATGATATTATTGAAATGAATAAGGTAAATCCCAGCTTTGGCTGTACATCTTAAGAAATCAAAGGAATATTATAAAATATTTGTTGTAAAAATAGGTCTGATAGGGTAGCAAACCACTGCCTTAACGGAAACATTGTGATACATGCTGGAAATAAAAGTAGTTAAGATTTGTACAAAGCTTTCCTTATATATATGTTCTATATATGCTTATTATTAAAAGATTGTTGCCGGGCTCGGTGGCTCAGCCTGTAATTCCACGCTTTGGGAGGCTGAGGTGAGTGGATTGCCTGAGCCCGTGGGTTTGAGACCCTCCTGGGCAACTTGGCCAGACCTCATCTCTACAATAAATCAATAAATTAGCCGGGTGTGGTAGCGCGCGCCTGTAGTTCCAGCTACTGGAAGGCTGAGGCAGAAGGATCGCCGGAGTCCAGCAGGTCGAGGCTGCGGTGGCACTCCAGTCTGGGTGACAGAGTGAGACTTCAACTCAAAAAAAAAAAAAGATTGTTAATTATTTATTCAAATCTTTTTATATCCCACTGATTTTTTTTTTGTCTGCTTGAGAGGTAAGTTAAAAAACTCCTGCTATTATGGTGGAATTATCCATTACTAGTTATAAGTGTATTGATTTTTGCTTTACAGATTTTGAAGTTGCGTGATTAAATGCATACAAATTTATAATTGGCATACTAACTTCAGGAAAAGCTCATTACACACTGTATACAGGAATCAAGATATAACATGGGCCCCCAAAATATGTACAATTGTTATATATTATATATTATTTATTTATTACATTTATTAATATATTGTATGTTGGTGAAAGTATGTATACATCAAATTATATATTAACATACTTAATTTAAATTTATATTAATATATAATAATTGTACACATTTGGGGGTACATGTTATATTTTGATTCTTGTATACGATGTGTAATGATCAAATCAGAGGAATTTCACTTCAAACATTTATCTTTTCTTTGTGTTGGGAACATTACAAATCTTCTCTTCCAGCTATTTTGAAATATATAATAAATGATTAAAACTACGATTTCCCTACTTACTACAAACGCTAAAACGTATTTCTTCTATCTAACTATATTTTTGGACCGCTTCACCAACTTTTTTTCATCCCCCCTGTAAAGTTGATTTTATCTGATATTAATACAGCAACACCAGCTTGTTATAATTTTGCATCCTTTTACTTTCAGACTTTATCATTATACTTTTAGGTGTGTGTCTTAATAAATAGCATTAGTTGGATTTTGTTTTTATATTCATTCTGACAATCTGTCCTTTAACTGGATAGGTCGAATCATCTATACTTATAGTAAATACAGATTTATTTGAAATTATTTATAGTATCATTTACTTGTTCAATAAATATTGATTGAGCACCCACTATGAGCCTGAATCTGTTTTAGACATTAGATAAACAAAATAAACAAAACAGACAAGGCCCCTGCCCTAATGGAGATAAAGGGAGAAGGTTAATGATAAACAAATATTTTCTATGTCTGATAACTGCTGTGGAGAAAAGGTAAAGCAGGATAAGGAGGTTACGAAGTGTTAGAATGGTGCGGACAGAGAACACTGCTATTTTGTGGAGGAAAGCCTCTCCAGTAAGGTGACATTTAAGCTGAACCATGAAAGTAATGAGGAAATAAGCCACGAAGCTTTCTAGAGGAAGATCTTCCCAAGAAGAGAGAATTTTAAGGTTGAATCATGCCTGGCATTTGATGACCGGGGGAGTCACACAGGTCAGAGGGAGCCCTGAAGACTCGGCCCTGGGACACTGCAACGCTGAACTGTGAGAAAGTGAGGAGGAACCAGAAAATGATGCTGAGGGGTGGCCAGGGAGGTGGAAGGAGGGAAGGGGTGGGGGTGAGAAGCTAAATAAAGAAAATGTTTCAAGCAGGAGACAATGAGTAATTTTCAAGCACAGCTGATAGGCATAGAAGAGGAAGAGAGAGAATGACAGCTGCTCATGGGACTTAGCCATGTGGACACGGACACACTCACACGCACACAACACATGCACCCAACTCCACATACACACATACACATGCATACACACATGCACATATGCACATACTCATATAATACACACAAACACATACATATTTACATACACATATACACACAAGCACACAGACACTTATGCATAAGCACACATATACACACATACACATGCATGCACATACACACAAACATACACATACATATAGAAACACATGCACACATGCATACACATATACACACAACATGTCAAATTTGCTCCTTCACGCACAAGTGCGAGAAGCATTGCCTTACTTTACATTTCTTTCTTTTTCTTTTTAAATATGGACCACTTCACAAATTTGCGTTTCTTTTCTTTTCTTTTCTTTTCTTTCTTTTTTTTTGAGTCGGAGTCTCACTCTGTCGCCCAGACTGGAGTGCAGTGGCACGCTCCCGGCCACCCGCAGCCTCGACCTGCTGGGCTCCGGCGATCCTTCCGCCTCAGCCTTCCAAGTAGCCGGCACTACAGGCGTGTGCTACCACATCCAGCTAATTTTTGATTTATTGTAGAGATGAGGTCTCGCCAAGTTGCCCAGGTGGGTCTCAAACCCACGGACTCAGGCAATTCTCTCGCCTCGGCCTCCCAAAGTGCTGGGATTACAGGCTGAACCTGAGCCCGGCTGAATTTGTGTTTCTAAATCATAAAAATCTGACTCCTAAGCCTGAAGATGATGAGGATTCGGTCTCAGCCATCGCTTGGGAAGTCCTGCTTCCTCCCACGAAGAATGACAGTATAGAATAAAGAGATTTTAAAAGAAGGAGAAAGACAGAGGGAAAGAAGCCAATTTATTTTCTTAAGGACCCAATAATTACATACATTCTCATTAATATATTATCTTAGCAACTGACACAGGAGCAGAAGTTACAATGAGCTCTTTCCAGGAGTTCTCCCAGAGTTCGGCAAACTTGCCAGCCACACAAGCCTGGTGGCACCCACCCAACTCCACTGTTGTGGCATGAAAGCTGTCTGAGATAACAGGTAAGCTAGTGCGCACGACTATGTCCCAATAAAACTTTATCGATGGACACTGAAGTTTGAATTTGGCATAATTTTCCCATGTCACAAAATATTCTTCTCTCCCCCCACCTCAGTCATTTAGAAATGCATCAAAGCATTCTTAGCTCATGGGCTATGTAGAAAAATGTGGTGGGTCAGACTCGGCCCACGGTCCCCATTATGCGGTGTAATGGCCACAACAATCCTATGAGGTGAGTGACAACAAAATCTTCCCTTTATAAATGAAGAAATTGAGACACGGTGATGTTATGTCACTTCCTAGGGTCACACCGCCAAGGACTGAGCAGCGACAGGGACAGATGTGTCTGCTTCTGGAGCCCGCACTTTTAACGCAGCAGAAGATCATCGCTGGCTACTTCATACATGATGTAAATGTCAACTGATTCTCCACCTCAGCCCATGATGTCATTCATTATACGAAATTCCCTTCTCCATGCTTTACTTTAATTCTGAAGCCTCCAAAGTTTCCCATTACTGAACTTGTTAACGATGAAACAGCGGTTTGCTGTCAGTCGAGCGTGTGGCCCGTAACAGATGATGGTCTATTTTCACCAACCCCAGGTTCAGAAGACATCGTCACTGTCATTATTTACGTATTTATTCACATTCTACAATGTTCCTAAAAGGGTTTTAGGTAACTGGGAGCACACCATAACCTCATAAGTTAATGAAGAAGCTATAAATGGGTGGTGTTCAGTCTTGAAACATAAACCAAGGTCTGGGACATGCCCGGGTAGTTATTAATTTGATTTCATTCTTTTTCCAACACGGAAACGAGAGAACTAATTCACCAATGGAAAAAGCCAAAGGTGGGCGTGTCAGCCTTTCTGTTATGCACTTCTAGCTCCTGACAACATGTTGACACCTCCTTTCCACAAATGCTTTCCAGTCATCACTCTGTGTTCTTCTTGCTACCGCAAATTATTTGAGAAACACAAAAATAATTACTGGGCACAATCCTTATATGTTCAGGGGACTACAACCACTACAACCAGAAGAGATTGTTTCTGGATGAATCCATTTCTTAAGAAATGTCACGGCAGCTGTGTTTGCCTCTGTCTTCATTTTTCAGAACACACTCAGTGGTGAGCTGCCTCAGGGTTTTTGCGGGTGCTTATTTTCTCTGCCGAGAGCCATCCTTCCTTTCGCTTGGTTGGCTTTTTCTCATCATCCAGGTCTTGGCTTGATAAGCCCTCCCCAGTCACTTACTTAGGAATTTTCTTTTTGTTACTATCTTCTCACTGCATTGTTTCCCTCAAGGCCCTGTTCACAACCTATAATTATGACTTGTTAATTATAATACATATTATGATATATGATATGGATTACAAGATCTTTATCAGTCTTCTCCTCTATACTGGAAACTTTAAGGAGACCACTGCTTCCCTGACACGTTGCACCGGTCCTGGGTTTCAAGGAAGGTGGGCAGGTCTATGCAAACTTACTTTGAAAGTCCAAGGAATACACAAGGGGGACCTCATCAAACTGAAAAGTTTCTGCAAAAAAAAAAAACGAACGAAAAAAGAAAGTCTAAGGAAGCTGAGAGGCTAAAAAAAAAAAAGAGAGGGAGAGAGAGAGACTGACATATCCAGTTTCTTAGGGAGACAAGATGGTGGATTCCCGAGTCAGTACCCCCCAGACTCAGGACTTATATATCCCAGGGAAGGAGAGATTCGGAAGGGGTGGGTAGGACAGCTGAAGAACAGAAACATCAAGGTGGGCTTATACAAGGAATCACAAACCAACTGGAAATCTTCTTAGAGGCCTTCCCGGAACTGGGATTAATCAGAAATCAACCTCCAAGCTGGAGCATCCAAGATGGAGTTGCTTTGGCCTTCACAGCCTGGCACATAGTAAGTGCTCGATAAATACACACAGAATGAGCACAACTGAATGAATGCACAGAGATGAGGCTAGAGGAGTCCAAGGGGTGGGCTCCAGCCCCTCTCCCTCCCCTCAGCCTCAACCAGAGCACACCATTGTTTGGTGGTTTTACAGCTGAGCATGTGTGCAATTTTTCATTTTGATTTCTAAAGACAAAAACAAAAAGTCAAACAAACAAACAAAAAGGAAAAAAAGCTGGCCTTGCTAAAACTAGAGAGTTTGTCTTGCAGAATGTGAAAGACAAGGCTGGCTAGATAAAGTAAGATCCGAATAAAGACTTAGACTAAAGCAATAGCAATGAAGTCAGCATGCTATTGGCACAAAGATAGATAAGGAGACCAAGGAAGCAGGGTTGAGTCCAAACACAGATCCGTACACAGTCACTTCATTAACGTGGCACTACTACAATCCCACAGGGAAAGAGTGGTCTCTTCAACAAATGGTGCCGGAGCCTTTGGACGTCCACATGGGATAAAACTGAACCCTCATGCCTTACGTCATACCAAAAAATTTCATTTGAGGTAAGCCATATATCTAATTGCAAAAGGTAAGACAAAAAAAAAAAGCTTCCAGAAGAAAATATAGCATACTATTTTCAGGACATGGGGGTGTGCACTGAATTATTATGGAGAACACAGAAAGTGCTCACCAAAAAAGAAAATACTCAGGTATTACACTTAAAACTAAAAAATTCTGTTTGTCAGAAAATATTATTAAGGGTAAGAAAAGACAATTCACAGACATGGAAAAGATATTGGCAATGTATACCTTTGACAAAGGAGTCATACCTAAATACACCAAGAAGAAAAAGATAATCCGGTTAAACAATGGGCAACAGATTTGAACAAACACTTCACAACAGAAGATATACAAATATTTAGTAAGCATGTAAAAAGGGGTGCTCAGCAGGGAAGAGTGAATTAAAACCACAATGAGACACAACTACATATCCATCAGAATGGTTAAATTTTTTTTTAAATGCCAGCAAGGTTATCACACATGCTGGCAATTATATGAAGCACCTGGAATTTTCTTGCTGATGAAAGGGTGAATTGATCAAATCCCTTTCGGTCAGTTGCTTAGCAATGCCCACGGAAGCTAAATATATACTGCGTTAGTCATGTTTTCAATTTTCTGTATCTTACCATGGCTTGATGTCTTAAACGTCTTGCTGGTCAGGAGCAGAATGGCTCTCCTAGGAGCTAGCTAATCCCTAAAGATAGGAAACAGCTACTTGGGACCATGCCTCTCCTATCCGAGCCAACCACCTCCTTAATCTAATTTCCACACACTGAGCCAATATTGCTTTCCCTTGCCCTAAATCATCCCAGAACCAGGTACCAGGCAACTAGAGACCACCCCTGCAGCCGAAAGCTCACCAGAATTATTCAAACTAGCCAGTCCTGAAGTGTTGACTCTGCCCTCCCTGCCCTTCCCCCGGAAACCCCAATCTAGACTGTGGCCCAAGCATTCCACCTGCTTCTTCTCCTGCCTCCTGACCCAAGTCGGTGCTCCCCATCTGGCCCTGCATGACGTGGCCCGCCTTTTTCTCTTAGGAATGGAAGTAATAAACACTTCTCTCAATGGCGTTGACCTCTCTGCAACATCACTCCACCACTTCCAGACATGAAAATCCCTGTGGTACGAATGAGGCATGTGCCGACTCGGCAACTCCATTCCTAATGAAACAAGTGCCTTTGTCCTCCAAAAAACACAAGCCAGGATGCTCACGCCAAGTGTACTCATAATAGCCCTAACCTGAAACAACCCAACATCCATCAGGAATTGAACAGATAAAGAAATGATGGCATATTATACTATGAAATACTATAAAGCAGCAAAAAAAGCATGCTAAAAACAATACTACGGGTGAATCTTACAAGCATTCTGTTGACCAGACATAAAATAGTATGCAATGTGCGCTTCCATGCATGTGAAATTCGAAACAGGCAAAACCAATCTATGTAAATCACTTGCGCAGTGACATCTTGGGTCAGTTATTGACTTGGTAGACAGCAAGCGAGACTTACTTTTGGGATCATGGGAGTGTCCTAAATTTTTGTAACGGGGTGATAGTTCCATACACACACACACACACACACACTGTACACTTGCTATTACTGATAGTACATTTAAGTGGATATATGTGTTGTATCTCTATTTTAAAAGGTACCTTTTTTTCAAGGAAAGGATAAACTCAAGAAAGGTTTTAAAACTTAAAGTCATGTTCTTGGATGACGTGGATGCGCACAGGGGGCTTTCAAAGCCCCACCATGGAAAGTGGCGATGTCATAGGCTGAAAAGAAGCCATTTGGGTGGTATTGGAACAGTCATTTAGAAAAGCATTAAAAACTTGTATTCTTTCTTAGCTGAGTTGGGCCAAACGTAAAAGCCGCTTGGATTCAAAAGTGTGCTTTTTTCCTATTTGCCTCTCCTGACTTCCCCTTTCCTAGCAAGGCCTTGCCCAGCTGGCTAACCTTGCCTAGTAAGCCACTGCTGATGCTGAAGAAGAAACAGCTGGCAAGCCAGACCACCCAATGATTAGGAAAGTAGCCCAAGGCCGACAGGAGTGGGTCTGAAAGCTTGGAGAGGGCATTGCCCACCCCCCCGCCATCTGTGAACACAAGGACATCAGACTGCTACAGGCCAGGGCTCTGGGAATAAAAGATTGTTACAATTATGTCTTAAAACCATCTGAAGTTATCATCTTAAATGTGAGGACTTTCCTTTCCTTTCAGATATTGCAATTGCCTGCCCCCTCCTCTAAAAAAAAAGACCGTAAAAGAGCATATTGCAAATTCCAAAATGTTATCCAAAATGTCAGCATGACCAGGAGATTTTGTGTCACATCCGTGGCCGCGTATCAAAAATTATTCATGTCCATCTTGAGTCGTGCTAAAACTGAGTGTAGGCTTCAAACTCAGGGTGTGTGAAGGACTATGGATTTGGGGTATAAATACTGGAATGAATTTGTGTTTCTGGGAGTGGGCTTTTTGGCAGTGATGCTGATCCATCTCCCTAGAATCTGGTTATAAAAATTAAATACTCCCTTTTCTCCCAGTCTCTGCCTTCTGCATTTTAATTGGCCACAAGGGATAGCTGCCGATTTATTGGATCGGGCCATAAGAGTGGTGCCTCTGATGGAAATAGGTTAAGAAATAGGCTGGGAGGCTGCTCTCCATTGTTTGGGACATTTTAATTGTGAGACCGTGGGAGGGCCCTTAAGCAGAAATGGCCTACAAAGGGGTGTAGATTCAAAATAGGGCCAAATTCACCCCTGGAGGAACAGACTTTGAGAGTTCCAGCATGGGGTAGGTAAAGTCTTAACGACAGAGATCTCCAAGGGAAAGAGGGTTAACGAGACATTCACATTCGAGCTTGGTCCTCAGATAACGTCCGCAATTAGGAAAGAAAAAAATGCCGGCCAGAGGTGGGGAGATGTTTGCTGAGGGCAGTTGCATCTTCCACACAGAAGCGGGAATGGAGGATGACTTTGACGAGGAAGGAGCTTGGCTTCCTTCTTTCTTTCTTTTGCAATACCTTCATGGACCCTTTGCTCCTTTTCCCCACTTACCGAAGTCCTCACCTCTGGGACGTATTGGAGGACATGCCCAGGCCCTGAGAACAAGGTCCCTAAGTCCTTCCAACCTCACCAGGCCTCCACTGTCTCCATCTATTCCGGCAAAATTCCCTGCATTCAAGTGAACTAAGGCACAAGCGTTTTTTTGTTTTGTTTTGTTTTTAATGGATCAGGGAATATGTTTACTCTTCCATACTTGCCTAGAGATGGGCTGAAAGGTCATTTCAAATAATTATCACCTGATAATGGAGCAGATGGCAATCACCAAATCAGGCAGGCCGCGCCAGTCGGAATCTCTGTAGCTAATTCACTTTCATGCCTGGACAATTTGTTCTAACTATAGTAAATTTCATAATGGTCATTCATATTCTTTGCTTTTCAAGGTATCCAAGAAACTGAGTTTCTAAAGGACTTTTATTCCACGACAAGCTATTTCTACCAAAGCTGTGAAAATTGGCATGGACCCAAGGACCTAACTTCGACCCCTTGAGACATCGTAATTGTCCCCAATCATGTCTTTTTTATTTCTACCTCTTGACGTTGCTTGAGCTATGCCCCTCACCTGCAGTCTCCTCCTTACCTGGGCCACAAAGGTTTTCTCTAACAGTAGTGTATGTATGCATAGAGAAAGAGCACTAGATAGAGATTATGCTGCTGTAGCAGCAGTGCTATACATGGAACAGATGGTTCATCAATCTCTCTCCATTTCCTAATGAATCAAATCCAAAGAAGTGGAAAGTAGATTATAGTCAACACCTTCCTTACTCTGTCATCCTGGCAACCATTTCCCTTTCTTCTTCCGCCCATTAGGTTGCTCCTTTTAATAAGGATTCTAAGGGAGCTGCCTACACTAGGAAAATCCACCTCTCCCCAGGAAGCCAATTACCCATATGGCAGGTGTTACCTCTGTGGGTGAGTCATTACTTTTAGGAGGGGATGTGAAGAGCCCATTTACTCTGAAGAAATGAGGGGAGAGTATGGAGGCAACACCACATAATCACTTCATTTGGAGTGACTCTAGGCTTGCATAGAAGCACCTTTGATTGAAAGGGGAAAAGCAATTAAAGACAGTTGGCAGAATGTTCTTACAAATCAATGAAGTCATTCAATTGGTCCATTAAAAAATGACCAGCTTTTGAAAGTATGATTTAATCCCAGTGAGAAGAGAAAAAAATGCAAAGATTGGTATCCATGAGTAGAAAAAAAAAATACACCATTAGAAATTCCCAAGACTTAATCAGTTATCCAGTTCCATTTTGCTTTTCAATTATTCTGCTTTCTTCTATTAATAACATATTGGCAAATGTGTCATTCATTTTACCCACCCAGCATCTTAAATCCCTCTTAGCATTTGACAAGTTCCCACCTTCTTGGGGGTGGATGAGGGGCGTGTTGGCATGTTGGCAGTGAAGGGTAAAGACTGCTCCCACTACCAGGGCTGAAAATGCTAGATACTTCCGTTCCCAGCCTCCCTTGCACCTTCAGCTCAGACATGTGACCTGCCCTTCCCAGTCAAAACACACCTTTTGTTCACACCAGGGATAGGAATACCAGAGGCAAGCAGCCAGGGAACTCTCTGTCATTCTAGTAGTCCAGGTGTCCTCCCCAGAACCAGAACCAGAAATGTAGGGGAATTCCTCCAACGTGAGAACACTAGCTACCTGGAGACTGGAACATCAGTCAAAAAGAGAGGGATGGTGGAAAGGGGCAGAAAGACAACACCGATCTATAAATGGCGCCATTTCGCTCGGAGGCAAATGAGTTCAACTTGCAGCAGAAAGGGCCTCGGATAGGGTTAGTCCTAAAAAAATTAGAAATTTGCTTCCAGTGTAATGCTCCCTTCATTCCTTTGTTACCTCCCCACGCTGTCCTGAATGCCTAACTTGATTTAGCGACCAGATGCCCACTAAGAGCTGCCCTCTTGTGTCCCCCAACTCTCCCCACCTTCACGGCACTTTTCTCCTCCCCCTGTAAAACGTTGAGCACTGTTATCCCTCACTTGTAACTAGATGGCGTCGTGTTGCAATTAGAGGCCAAGGTGTCTTATCTGAAACCCTTGGGGCCAGATGTGTCCCGAAATTCAGAATTTTGCAGCTTTCAAAAAGATAATACACTGCATCTGCTTTACATTATATTAAAAACCCTGAAGGATCTTGGGGCAGCACCCCGTGATCAAAGCCATTAATATTTCTGCAGCAAGACACATGAATATTCAGACTAAGTAGGGAAAATAATGATTATAAATAGCCTCTCATCAGTTCAGGTCAGGTTTTCCTGCAAAAGAGTTCCAAAAAACTTCTAGTTTGCAGAACTTTTGAATTTTGGAGTTGCTTGTGAGGACTGTGGACCTTTACTGATGCATCTTTCCGCCCACCAGACTGAACTGGCTCCCTATCTAGCCATAAAATCTGGGGTCTCACTACAATGTTTGACAAAATAAAAGATGGATGAAGCAAAAAGAGAACTGTTGAAGCATCAAAATGATGCCACGTTTCTTCTCCAAAATGCTGCCCTCCTTGGGGCAACTGGCGAATCTGATTAATACGTGAGCAGGCGGATTTCTTCAGTAAAAGATAGTGGTTTTCAGTTTTGCTGGGTCCAGACAGTCTCAGTTGCAACTACCTACCTCTGCTACTATAGGCAAAAGTAAAGTGGCTGTGTTTCAATAAAACTTTATTTATAATAACAGAAGGGTCAGAGTTGGCCCACAAGCCACGTTTTCTGACTCCTGAACTGATCCATGCAAATGTTTTATTTGATAACTGAGATTCGTTCAGCAAACACTAACAGGGTTTCTCCCACGTGCTGGGCATTGTTCTCATGCTGGAAATTCAGCAATGGCTAAAACACAAGTTGCTGCCCTCATAGAGCTCACATTCTAGCTGATTCTAGAAATTAAACTCTTCAGATCTTTTTTTCTGTTTTTATTTTTATGTATTTATTTTATTTCCTTTTTATTTATTTATTTATTTATTTTTATTATAAAGATGTGGGGTACAATTCAGGGTTAGGTATGCAAACATTGATCATGCAGGTACCCTTGTTGATGAGATATGCCCCTCCCTCCCCCTGCAGTTTCCCTCAACTGCCAATCCCACCGCCGCACCCCCACAGTTTCCCACTATTGACAATCCCTTTCTTATAGCATTATAATTGTTCAAGGTCCACTTATGAGTGAGAACATATGGCACTCTGTTCTTTGTTTCTGTGATCGATCACTGAGTATGATTGACTCTAAATCCATCCAAGTTGCTGTGAATTCACTATGTTTTTCCTTCTTTATTGATGCATAATATTTAATTTTTTATATTTAAATTTTTTTTTTAATAAAGATGTGGAGTACAATTCAGGGTTAAGTATACAAACATTGATTATGCAGATACCTTTGTTGATGAGGTGTGTCCCTCCCTCCCCTAGCAGGTTCCCTCAACTGCCACTCTTACCACCCCCCACGACAGTTTCCCATCAATACCATATAGTTAGTTGGGTCTTGAGTTGCTGTTGTTTTTAATCTACTTTCAGAATCTCTGGTTTTTAAGTAGTGAGTTTATACTGTTCTTATTTAAGGTGATTCTTGATATGGCAGGCTTAACAGATG
>CAUYQG010155337.1:0-27506 GCA_963574415.1 Tarsius wallacei
GGCAAGCGAGACCTCATCTCTACAATAAATCAAAAAATTAGCCGGGCGTGGTAGCGCGCGCCTGTAATTCCAGCTACTTGGAAGGCTGAGGCGGAAGGATCGCCGGAGCCCAGCAGGTCGAGGCTGCGGTGGCCAGGAGCGGCCACTGTACTCCAGTCTGGGCGACAGAGTGAGACTCCAACTCAAAAAAAAAAAAAGAAACATCTGAAAATAAATACAGCTCTGTTTGAGGAAGAGCTTTCTTTTAAACTGAAATTGACTGAGAGACTAGTAATTTGGAAATTTGCACAAATGAAAAAGCCAAACTTAGTGTGAATAATACAGTTGGGGAAAAAAAGCCTAATTTTCTAAGCCTTTCTAGGTACTTTCTATATTAGCCTGAGCTACATAGCGAGAACTCATCTGTTTAAAAAAAAAAACAAACAAAAAAACCCAAACTCTCCACCAAACAAAAAGGCAATGACTAAATCATAGGTTATGCTTTTCTACCTGAGACTATTTTTCAACAGCTGTCTCAGAGCCAAGGAGTAGAGAGAAAACAGAAGACCCCTGCTAAGAGACAGGAATTTCCATGATCAAAAAGACTAAATAAGCTCTATGTCTGTGGTCATTTCTCCATGGTGATAACTAGATCCCAAATCGAAAGTCAGCCAGTCTCTTCCCATCTTTGCCTCTCTGTTCCTACTGCACTAATCAACCTCCATATCATGCATCAAATAAACTTTCTGCCTTAAGTTCTTTGCACTGGGTACTCCTTCTGCTTTGCACAGGCTCACCCCAAATAACTAGATGCAAACTTTCTTATATCCTCCATATCTGTGCTTGGATTCCAACTTCTTTTAATACGAGCGGCTCAGACTATCCTAAATATAACTATAATCTATTTGCTCCCCCATTCAGGTCTCCTAGCTCCTTTGTCCTATTTTATCCACAAAAGTTATCATCTTCTACCATAATATATAATTTACTCATTTACTATAATTGTGGCCTATTTTCTGACATTCCTTTAGAACATAAGCTTCATGAGAGCAGAAAGCTTTGTCAGTTTTATTTCTCAATGCTATCCAAACTACACTACAGAAAGACACAAGGAGGGAAAATAAGGCAGGCATGTAAAATATGGTGAAAAGGTCTAATATACATAGGTCATTTGAATTTTAGAAAAAAAGAGTTGAGAGAGGGTTGAAGATGGCCAGCTAGAGGCAGTGTGGATGTGCCTGTATTACAGAGAGGAACCAAAATAGGGAGTGAGTTTCTACACTCAAGTAGGACAAGGAGGAACGTATTCCCAGGATCCCAGAGAGAAGAGATGGATCCCACAGGACATATAGGAGTGAAATCAGACAGTCTGCTGAGTCCCTCAATGTGGTTAAAGGGTGAGTGAGTAAAAAATTCCCAGGAATGCATACCACTGCCACAGACCCTGGTGATCTGAGTCAAGGAAGAACCTCTACAACTCCCAGGACCCCCAGGCCAGTAGAGGGTCCTGAGTGGCAACTGCTCAGGGGCATTGTCCAAGCCCACATGGAACCCCTCAAGCCACTGATCCTGTACAGCTCAGCACTAGCTGACGCTACCTGCCAAGAAGGAATATCAATTTGCTCTGTAAACGGTGGGAGCTTTTCAGCTGCTGCAGCCTCTACCACTGTTGCCCTTGGGCCAGGGAGGTAGCAGCCCAACACAGTGATAGCATGCATCCCCACCACAGACCTCTCAGCTGAAATAAACAGAAGCAGCAAGGAATCAAGGTGCCCATCACCCTCCTCCATTTTGGTTGCTTCCCCCAGGCACAGATCGCCTGCTACTGGCCTGCAAAGCACGTGGAGAACCCCACACCTGCCTGAACACAACAGCAGAATCCTACCACCCCACCCCTCAGAGAGGCTAGACACCAGTGCCATTGAGCAGGCCCTCTATGGTATCTGCATGTCCCCCAACAAACACAGTCTCTGCAGTCGAAATAAGCTTGAGCAGAGAGGTCAGGGCGTCCCTCAGCCTCCATTTAGGTTGCTCCTGACCAGAAAGACTACCTGCTTTGGGCCCATGGAGCATGCAGGGATCCTATACTCATCTGAAAGAGACAGCAAAGACCCACCACCCTTGGCAAGCAGGGTGCCAGAGCCACTGAGCAGGCCCCCTGCAACACTGGCATTACGCCCTCTATAAGACAAACTCTGCAGCCAAAATAAACAGGAGCAACAAGCTGTCAGGCCACACCACGCACCCCTTCCCATCTTGACTGCTTCTCCCTAGAGGGAGACCACTTACTCTAAGCCTCAGAGAAGAGAGGGGACACCACACCCACTTGATTATTGTGGTTCCTGTAAAGAATAACTGAGGTATAGCCACAGCTACTGGAACTCACTTTGAAGTACCATCTACAAGCCTATAGCCTGAACTACAACATCTAACATAAAAGCATGTCTACAGCCAGGAATCCCTGCAACAGCCACTTTAGCTGCAACCAGGGAGTGTGTCTAGAGCACTGGCCCTCCAAAAGTACTCAGGAAAGATGACAATTGACCATGCACAACATATACCAGAGCCGTACCTACAAAGGACAAAAAAGCAGCAGAAATGAAAAACCTCCATCCTAATGATAGCAAACTAATTTAGAGAGAGAGGCATCAGCAATCTCAGATAAGAAGAAATCAGTACAAGAACTCCCAGCAACACACATACAAAAACACCGTTTAGCCACCCCTACATGATCTGCACCAGCTCATAAGCAATGGATCATATATACAGAATGAATTGTCCGTAATGACAGACATAGACTTCAGAATACAGATGGCAAAAAACTCTTCAAGATCCAAGAGAAATTAGACTCCCAAATCAGAGAGGCTGTGAAACAACAGTCATTCTAAGAATCATACTGAACTCCTGGAAATGAAGAACTCACTACTGTATAGGATTTCATTACTGTAAGAATTTCTTTTTTCTTTTTTTTTAAACACAGTTGCAAGCCTTAATTAACAACAGACTTGATTAAGCAGAGGAAAATAATTACAGAGCTTGAAGACCAATTCCTCAAAGCAACCTGACAGATAAAAATAAACAAGACAGAAATTTAAAAAATGAACAAAGCCCTCAAGAGGTAGGGGATTATGTAAAGAGACCAAATCTACATCTGCCTGGCATTCTTGAGAGAGAAGGAAAAACTGGAAGCACTCTGGAGAAAATAGTTGCAGACATAATCCATGAAAATGCCCTCCTTCTTGTTAAAGAGGTTGGCACGCAGACACAAAAAATCCAGAGAACGCCCATGACATACTATAGGAGATGACCATCCGAAGGCCCATAGTTGTTAGACTGTCCAAGGTCAGCATGAAAGAAAAAAATCTGAAAGACAGCTAGAGAGAAAGGACAGAATACCTATGAAGGGAGACCCATCAGAATAACAGCAGACCTCTCAACACAAACCTTAACAGCCAGAAAAGATCAGGGGCCCATTTATAACACTCTTAAAAGAAATGCCAGCCAAGAATTTCTTACCCCACCAAAATGAGTTTCATAAATGAATGTGAAATAAATTCCTTCCCAAACAAGCGCTAAGGGAATTCATTACCTGTAGACTAGCCCTACAAGAGATGCTTAAGGGAGTTCTAAATATGGAAACAATAGAACAACACTACCCAACAAAAAAGCATAAGCTTACAGACCATAAAGTTACCAACAAAACTGAGACCACGAAACAACTCCTCAACAAAACTATGACAGGAACAAACCCTGACATATCCCATAGTAATCCTGAATGTCAATGGCCTTACCGTTCACTAAGAGTGGCAAACTGAATTAAAGAGTGGCAAACTGAATTAAAAAACAAGACCTGGCTGGATGCAGTGGCTCATGCCTGTAATCCCAGCACTTTGGGAGGCTGAAACCATAGGACTGCTTGAGGCCACAAGTTCAAGACCAGCCTAGGCAACACAGTGAGACCGAGTCTCTACGAAACGAAACAAAACAAAACAAAACAAAACAAAAAATCAAATAATTTTCTGGGCATAGTGACCCAGGCTTGTAGTTCCAGCTACTAGAGAGGCTGAGATGGAAGAATTGCCTAAACTCAGGAGGTTGAGGCTGTGGTGAGCCATAATCATGCCACTGCACTCCAGCCTGGGCGACAGAGTGAGACCCTGCTTCAAAAAACAAACAAAAAACCCCACCCTCCTGTTGCCTCTAGAAAACCTATCTCACTGCTATTAACATCTGTAGCCTCAAGGTAAAGGGCTAGAAAAGATCTACCAAACAAATGGAAAAAATAAAAGAGCAGAGAGGTCACTCTTCTTATATTAGATAAAACAGACTTTAAACCAATAAAAGTAAAAAAGGACAATGATAAAGGGCTCACTTCAACAAGAAGAAATACCTGTTTTAATTATATATGCACCTAACATAGAAACATCCAAATTTATAAAACAATTGCAACTTAACCTAAAAGAAAATGTACATAGCCACACCATGATAGCGGGGGACTTTAACACTCCACTAACAGCTCTAGACAGATCATGGAGGAAGAAAACTAACAAGGAAATCCTGGACTTAAATTCGACCAATTAGATCTAACAGACATCTACAGAACACTTCACCCAACAACTACAGAATATACTTTCTTCTCATCTGCACATGGATTATCCTCTAAGATTGACCACATACATGATCATAAATCAACCTTGAACAGATTCCAAAAAATCAAAATCATACCAAGTATCTTTTCTGGCTACAGCAGAAAAAAACTAAAAATCAACACCAAGAGGAATCCCCAAAAACATACGAGTACATGGAGAAACAATCTGTTCCTGAATGATTTTTGGGTAAACAACAAAATTAAGACAGAAATAACATAACTATTTGAAACAAATGAAAATAAAGACACATCATACCAAAACCTCTGGGATGCTGCTAAAGCAGTGCTACAGGAAAATTTATGTACTGCATGCCTACATCATAAAAATAGAAGGTCTCAAATAAACAATCTAATGTCTCACCTAAGGGAACTAGAAAAATGGAAACAAACTAAAAGCAAAGCTAGCAGAAGAAAAGACATAACAAAAATCAGAGCAGCAATAAACAGAATTTAAAGAATAAACAAGATCAACAGACCCTTGGCCAGATTGATGAGCGGGAGAGAAAGATAGAGTGAGAAAGAATACAAATGAGAATGAATCCAAATAAACACACTCAGAAATGAAAAAGGCAACATTACAACTAACCCAGAAGAAATACAAAAGATTGTCAGATTATTATAAACATCTGTATGCGTGCAAGTTAGAAAATCTAGAGGAAATGGATAAATTCCTGGAAACACACAACTTCCCAAGATTGAAACAAGAAGAAATTGAAACCCTGAGCAGACCAATGCTGAGTCATGAAATTGAATCAATAATAAACCTACCAAAAAGGTTCCAGACCTGATGGCCTTACAGCTAAATCCTACCAGACATAAAAGGAAGAGCTGGTTCCAAAATCACAAAAATTATTCCAAACAATTGAGAAGGATGACTCCTCTCTAATTATTCTATGAAGTAAAAAAATCTTAATACCAAAACATGGCAGACAGAACAAAGAAAGGAAACTAAAGGTCAATAGTCCTAATATACACAGATGCAAAAATCCTCAACAAAATACTGCATCCAGCAAACTGCATCCAGCAGTACATCAAAAATATTATTCATTATGATCAGGTAGGCTTTATTCCGCAGATGCAAAGCTGGTTCAACATATGCAAATCAATAAAAAGCATGTTGTCACACATGTTCCTGGGGGAATGAAGCATGTCCTGTCTGACTCCGCTGAGTGGGACATTTGAAAGCTAGAACCTGGTTTCTTCCAGCCTTTAACCATGCATCTTTTCCCTTTGTTGATTCTTTACTTTGCATCTTTTTGTTATAATCAACTATAATCATATCCATAAGAACTGCTAATTACTACTCATGTTCATCAAATAATATGTATAAGGATACAATATATGAACATTAAAACAGGCCTAAACTAGAAATATCCAAATATGTATATAATTATCCTGTAATATTTACTAACAAAAATGAACTACTGCTGTATGCAACAATATGGATCTTACAAATGTTAAAGAAACCAGACATAAATGAATGTTATCAGTGCTCCTAGGCAAAGACTACCAGGAGCATAGCTGTAGTTGAACACATTTGGTTCATTACTCATTTCAGCAAGAAATAACACACAGCATAAGAAACTGTAGAATGCCTCAGAGAATTAGAAAAGTCTTATTATATGGTTTAGATTTTGGTTAGATGATTTTGGGAAGAATCCAAGAAAAGGGGTTTGCTCTGGATTAGGTGTAACTAGGAAGTGAAGATGATTTTATGATTGAGTATCTTGATAAATCTTTTCTAGAAGGAGGGCAGACTGGAGTAACACAAAAGCTGTTATTGGTAACAAGCAACAGTTGGTCATATTAGGTAAGAGGCAGGTGTTTGGTATTTTGTGGTTTACAGTGTGGCCCTATTTTTCTCTATGCTTAGAGAAAAATTATAGAGTGGTCTTTTTTTCAATCACTTCGTCATGGCCAAAATGTGATCTTGTCTGATACTGGTGTGAACACCAGTTGGACCCTTTACGGCCAATAAGAGACCAACATGTCTTAAAGGTGAGCACCAGGCCAGCTTTGAATAAACCATGGCTTGGATGTTGCGTCAAGTCAATTCCTGGATGCCAGAGACTGCTTTTTCTTTCTCAACACATACTATATGATTCCTTTTATACAAAGTTTAAAACAGGTAAAACCAAATCTATGATGGTACAATTCAGGACAGAGATTATCTTTGAAGAAAAGCAAAAAAGGAGAAGGAAATAATTTAGAGGGGCAAAAAAGGAGATTCCAGGGAACTGTTAATGTCTCCTTGGAAAGAAATAAAGTATTTCTGGATTGACAAATGGTAGGAAAATGGAAAGGAACTGGCAATAATTTGTACAACTTTCGTTTAATTATGAAATAATCAACAGACTTCACTACAGGATGGGGCTTGCTATGCTCACTTTCCTATCAAGTCAATATTAAGGAGAATGTGTCACTTGTTGAAATTAAAAATATATTAGAAGAAAAATGAAGCATTTGCACGAAGCCCACTGGCGCTTATGCAAACTTTCAAATCCCAAAACTGCATATTTGAACAAAGCAACATTGAACTTCTATAAATTCAGCTACTTTGATTCAACAACAACAACAGCAACAACAACAAAGGATAACAGAAAATCTGGGGATGGTATCTATGTCTCTGAGCAAGCAAGTCCAATCGGCTGATAAAAATGACCTTGGAGTTGTTCAAATGATGAAATACCTCAGAGCAATTTATGATGTTTTAAGAGTTGACATAAAATACACAAATTAAAAAAACATTACCAAGGAACAAGATAATTTTAAAAAATAGTAGCCAGGCTAAATAGAACAGAAAATATAATTTCTAGAATTAAAATACATTGGACACATTAAAGAGCAGATTAGTAACAGATGAAGGCAGAAGGAGCAAATTAGAAAATTAATCTAGAGAAATTACCCACAACATAGCAGATGGAGATAGTAAGACAGAGCATGACAGAGTTGTTAATATATTTGGAGGACAGAATGAAAAATTTTAATAATCAACTATCTGGAGCTCAAAGGACAAAAATGGAGAGAATAGAGGAGAAGTAATATCCAAGAAAAATGGCTGAGAATTTTACAGACTAAGGAAATACAGAAATTAAACTAAGTACACAAAACAAAATAAATAAAAAACAAAAGCCACAGTTAGACATAGTGCAGTAAAAATTGCAGGATACAGTTATCTAAAGACCTTAAAAACCAGAGAGAAAAGATCATCTACAAAGAAGTGGCAACTAGTCTGACAATAACTTCTCAAATTGAAAAACTGGATCCCAGAAAACATTAAAATATCTTCAAAGTTCTGACAGAAGATTACTATAAACCTAGTCTATTCAACAAAAGAATCTTTCAAAAATTATAGTGAAGTAAGAACATTCCCACATATACAAAATCTGAGTCTACCATCAACATATTTTTACTAATTAAACTTCCAAAGAATGTATTGAAAAAAATAGGAAACCAACACAAGAAAGATTATCTTAAATGTGAGAAGCGATTGTGAGCAACAGAAGTGGTAAACATGTACATAAACATAAATGTTACCTATATAAAGTAATAGTAATGATAATGTCTAACATATGAGGTTAAACAAATAACTTAAATATTCAATAGTAATAGCATAAACATTAACAGAGTTATAGTGTTTGTGTGGGGATTTAAAAATATTGAATTGCTTTCAAGTAGAGTTTGAAGAGTAATATGTAAAGGTTAATAATTAAAGGAATAAATATGTGTAATATCTAAAATCGTAACAAGAGAAGATGAAATTTTAAATCAGGCAAAAAAAGGGCAGAAAAGGCAAGAGAAGATGAAATTTTAAATCAGGCAAAAAAAGGGCAGAAAAGGCACAAAAGAAGTGGGAAAGATAAAAAGCATTTAAAAATATAGTTTTGTTTTTTTTTTTAAAGAATAGGTTTGTAATCTCAATAAATGTAAAAGCCCTATATTTGTTAGAAAAAAGACACAGGTAAGAGTAACTAAATTTTTGGCTAAAGGCTATCTACAAAAAAACTCATTAAAACATAAAGACTTGGAAATACTGAAATTTTCAAAATAGCAAAAGATATACTAGAGAAATTATAACCAAAAAAAGTTGGGGAAGCTATAGTAGTATCAAAATAATTTTCAAATAGGGTTGCCAAACTCAGCAAAAACAAACAAGCATAGGACTCCCAATTAAATGTGAATTTCAGATAAACAACAAATAATTTTTGTAACATTTGGAACAAACTAAAAAAGCGTTGTTTGTCTGACATTCAAATTTAACTGAGTATCCTATATTTTATTTGACAGCCCTATTTTAAGACAAAAAACATTTTTACCGAAAGAGTCCTTAGATTATGATAAAACATTTAACTTACCAGAAAACAGTAATTAATCTTACAAGTTCTCAATAAAATAACCTCAAATTAAAGAAAAACTTTACAGTTTCAAGGAAAAAATGGATAAACCTATCCACAAAGTGGAAGACTTCAACACAGCTCTTTCTATTATTTACAGACTGATGAAACAAAACATTAGTATATATATATTAAGAGCTACACATTTGTCAAGTTTGGTTTTTGGTCTACAAATAAAATCCATCACCCAACAATTAGTAAATACACATTATTCTCAAGAACATCATACAAGGTAGGATCAGTAAAAATCGACCCCATCTTAGATCATTAAACAAACTTCAACATTTTACAGAGTTGGCATCATTTGGGTGATATTCTCTCACCATATTAAAGTGAGAAATGAGTTAACAAAACTGTAACTTAGAAAACTCTTAGAAACACATTCTAAATAATTTGTGGGCACAAATCAAAATACATTTTAAAAAATGCTTAGTTCTTTTTTTAAATTTTAGAATCATGGGTTACATGTGAGGCTGTAAGGATTTGTTACATGGTATAGTGTGTGAAGGCAAGGTTTAGACTTCTGACAAGCCTCTCACCCACTCCTCAGTGGCGAGCATGGTACTCACTGGATGATTTTGTATCCCTTATTCCCCCCCCCGCCTTTAGCAGTGTCCAGTGTCTGCTGCTCGCATCCTTGTACCTATGTGTGCCCAGTGTTAGCATCCACTTATGAGTGAGAACGTGTGGTATTCAGTTTTTTTGTACTGTAATAATTCACTTAGAATGATGGTTTCCAGCTGCATCCATGCTGCTGCAAAGGACATAATTTTGTTCTTTTTATGGTGATGTAATATTCCATAGAGTATTAATCCATAGTCGTGTTTATCCAGTCTACTTTCAATGGGCATCTGGTTGGTTCCGTGCTTTGGCTATTATGAGTAGTGCTGTAATAAACACAAGTGCAGTTGTCTTTTTGGAAGAACAATTTATGCTCCTTTGGGTATATTCCCAGAGGTGGAATTGCCAGGTTAAATGGTAACTCTATTTTTAGTTATTTGAGAAATCTCCAAACTGCTTTCCACAAGGGCTGAACCAACTTATATTTCCACCAACAGTGTATACACATTCTCTCTTCTCCACAGCCTTGCCAACATCTGTTGTTTTTTCACTTTTTAAAATAATAGGCATCCTGACTGGTGTGAGATGGTATCTCATTGTTTTGATTTGCATTTCTCTGATAATTAGTGATGCTGAGCATTTTTTCATGTTTGTTGGCTGCCTGGATGTCTTCCTTTGAGAAGTATCTATCCATATCCTTTGCCCACTTTTTAATGAGGTTGTTTCTTTTTCCTGTTGGTTTGTTTGAGTTCCTTATATATCCTAGATGTCTGGCCTTTATCAGATGCATAGTTTCCAAATATTGTCTGTCATTCCGTGGGTTGTTTCTTTTATTCTCTTGATGGTTTCTTTGGCTATGCAGAAGCTTTTTAGATTGATAAGGTTACACCTGTCAACTTTAGTTTCCACTGCATTTCCTTTTGGGTATTGGCCATGAATTCGCTGCCTAGGTTGATGTCCAGGAGGGTGATCCCTAGTTTGAAATCTTATATTTAAATCCTAAAACTATTTTGAGTTAATTTATGCATATGATAATAGGTAGAGGTCCAGTTTCATTCTTCTTCCCACAGTAAGCTAGTTTCTTCAGCACCATTTGCTGAATAAGGTTTCTTTTCTCCAATGTTTGTTTTTGTTGGCTTTGTCAAAGATGAGTTGGTTGGAGGTCTGTGGTCTTATTTCCAGGTTCTCTATATTCTGTTCTATTGGTATATGTGTCTATTTTTGTACCAGTACCATGCTATTTTGGTTACTATAGCCTTGTAGTAAAGTTTGAAGTCTGGAAGTGGGATGCCACCAGCTTTGTTCTTTTTAATGAGGACTACTTTATCAATTAAAGCTCTTTTTGGTTTCCATATGAATTTAAATATTGTCTTTTCTAGATCTGTGAAAAATGTTGCTGGTAGTTTGCTGATAAAAATTTAACTGAATCTGTAGATTACTTTGGGCAGTATGGACATCTTGACAACACTGATTCTTCCAATCCATGGGCATGGAATATTCTTCTATTTGTGTCGCCGTTGATTTCTTTGAGCAATGTTTGGTAGTTCTCATTGTAAAGACCCTATACTTCTTTGGTTAGATTACTACTGAGGTAGAAAAATACTAAGTTCTAAACAATAATGAAAATATCATTTTTAAAATTGTGCAGTGAGATCAAAATTTCTTATTTTTGCCTGGTTGAATTTTAGAATCATTTTAACAATGTTGCCCCACCCCCACACCCCTTCCCAAATTCCATTAGATTATTAGAATTGAGTAGATAGATTCAGGTAGCAAGAATCAAGATATTCATAGTGTTCAATCTTCCCATCTAAGAACATGATTTGGACTCTCCATTTAGTTCTTACACATTGGAGATCTTTACTTGTCTTGTCACATGAATAAAATCTTGGCTAGTGTGCTGGTTGTATGCTACTCTCCCTACCCTACATACATTGGTAGAGGCCAACCGCTACACACTGCATCACCAAGGCTTCCTTGCTTTCTGACTTGCAATTGGGCAATGGTGAGCACTAACAGACAGTCAGAGCAGCAAGAAGAAGAAATCAGTATACAGGTTCCCCCAGCTTCCTCTCTAAATTACCCCTGTACTACCTGTGGGTATCTTCCTCTAGAGCCACAGCTCTTATAGGTGGTTCTTCTATGATTTCTGGTTTCACCAGACAGATAACTGTGTTCCCTCCCTCTATCCCTGTAGACAAGGGTAGTAACAGCTTCTCATTGTTGCTTATTGATTCCTTATTATTCTCATTATTCCTTATTGATTCCCTTAACCATGGCTACACCTTGGTAAAGCATACCTTTATAAAATCTTTTCAGTTAAACTCTTTTGAATGGGCCACTTGTCTCCCATCACTACCATAACAGCTACGATTAGGTTTTGAATGATTACTCAAAATAACAATAATGATTCCTCATTAAAGTACCATTAAATTGAGGGAGTAATGAAGTTGAAAAAAATCAGTATTTTGCAACTATCATAATAATGATTGCTGTAAGCAAGAATCATCAATGGATGCTAGGGTATAAAGTCTGATACAGGTATGTGCCACATAAGGACTTTTGGTCAATGATGAACCACATATACAATGGTGGTCTCATGAGATTATAATACTGTATTTTTACTGTACCTTTTCTATGGTCAGATATGTTTAGATACACAAATACCAGTGTATTTCAATTGCCTGCAGTATTCAATACAGTAACATGCCACACAGGTTTGTAGCCTAAGAACAACAGGCTGTATCACATAGCCTAAGTGTGTAGTAGACTATACTATCTAGGTTTGTGTAAGTATACTCTATGATGTTAGCACACAACAAAATTAGCAAATGACACATTTCTCAGAATGTTTCCCCATCATTAAGCGATTTATAATTGCATTTTCACAGTCTTAAAATATTACACTGATGGCGGTTTAACTAAAGGGGAGAAAAGAGTAACCACAGAGTAGAGACACTGGGTAGAGACCTTTACCAAGAGATCAAAGTTAACATTACCAGTGTAATAGACAGATATCACATATCCCTGGATGTGATACTTTCAGAATAAGACCATATCATTTACCGGGTATTTTGGCCTGGGATATATAACCTGAATATAATCAAGAGGAAACCTCAGACAAACCCCAAGTGAGGAACACTGTATAAAATAACATGTATTAAAAAATGTCAATGTCATGAAAGAAAGAGAACATCCAAGTCATCTAAGGAACTGTTAAAGATTAAAGAAAACAAAAACAATATGAAACCATGTATAATATGTAATCTCAGACTGAAACCTGTACTGGTAGGGGAAAAAATGCTATGAAATTCTTTACTGAAACAATTGACAACATTAAAATATAGACTACAAGTTAGATAAAACTGTGTCAATGTGAAATTTTCTAACTTTGATAGCTGTACTATAGTTATGTAAAAAAAATCTTATTCTTAGGAAATAACACAAAAATAGTAAAAGGCAAAGAAGAATATATGCAACCTACTCTCAACTGGTTAAGAAATATACTCTGTGTGTGTGTGTGTGTGTGTGTATAGGCTGGATTATATCAATAAAATGAAGGTAAATCTGGTCAGTATATTTTATATATCCCTTCCCTCCCCCAGAGAGAGAGAGAGAAAGAGGGCAGGAGAGAGGGAGGGAGGGAGAAAGACAGAAGGAGAGAGAGGCATGGGGCGGGGAGAGAGAAGACACAGGAATCTGGGAAAGAATATACAGAAGTTTTCTCTATTATTCTTGGAACTTTTTTGTAAGTTTCTTGTTATTTCAGAAGAAAAAGCACCATGGATATTGCTGTGGTTCTTAACCTTTTTTGTTTCATGAAATCATAGAAAATTTGATGAAAGGTATGGATTCTATTTTTTAAAAAAAACTTGCATCAATACACTTACATATTTATTTCAGGGAACTCAAAGACCATGCAGGTTAAGGACTACTGCTCCAACACTTAGTATTTGCAGAAGAGAATTTTGCAGCCAGCATAATTTTTGCTCCTTTATATATGCAGAGCTCCCCCCTTCCCAGGATCCTTGAAATTGAAAAAATACTACCAAAATATGTCTAGGCACAGATGTTAGAATATAGTGAGCTCTATGTTCCTACTGCTCTCTATTAAAAAAGAAAAAAAAAAGAATATAGTGAGTTCTTTTATTCTTTAAGTCATTTTCAGCCCTGGAAAGTCTTCTACAATGGCACATTCGATTAATGCTCTTGTTCATTTTTTCTGTTTTCTCCTTTGGAGAGATCTATTACTCACTAGTTAAATCTTAATTTTTTTCTTTCATATGTGTAAATTTTCTCTCATCTATCATTCTCATCACTGTCCTTTTGCTGAGAATTCTAGAAGAGCATCTCATGTATGCTCCCCATATCATTATTTGATTTTCCATATCGTCGGTTCGGCTCTTTATCACATGCTCCTTCCATTCCATAAATGTATTCTTGGAGCTGTGATTTGAGAGTGGATATCAAAAAAGGAGAGATGATGGTTAGGATTTTCAGCAGACCAGCTAACAAACAACTCTAGCAGATTTTCTAGTCAGGGTAGCCCCTTCAGTCTAGAGTTAGGAATGGGTAGTAAAGGTGAGTCAAAGTGTTGTCTGTTCTCTTTGTAATCATAGGTAATCTTTGAGTTTAAGGAAAGTACACGACATAATTAATGAAAAACTTGGTGGAAAACTTCCCTATTCTTTAGCATAGAGTTTTTTCATATCTTTACATCATGATGATTTTTTAAAGTTATGTTTATGGATGTTTTAAAAGGAAACTGAAGAAACTATTTCAGGCACTAGTAATCACATACTAAGTTAACCTATAAGTATCTTCTCCCATATTTTCCCCTGAATAAGAGCAAAGGGTAAAAAATGACTTCAAATTATACTGGTTTCCTTTTTTTTATTATAAAGATGTGGGGTACAATTCAGGGTTAGGTATACAAACGCTGATTATGCAGAAACCCTTGTTGATGAGGTATGCCCCTCCCTCCCCTAGCAGTTTCCCTCAACTGCCATTCCCATCCCCCGTCCCCTGACAGTTTCCCACTACTGCCAATCCCTTTCTTACAGTATTATAATTGTTCAAGGTCCGCTTATGAGTGAGAACATATGGTACTTTGCTCTTTGTTTCTGTGATGGATCACTGAATATGATTGACTCCAAATCTACCCAAGTTGCTGCAAAGTTCATATGTTTGTCTTTCTTTATGGCTGCATAATATCCCATTGTGTATATATACCACATTTTTTTAATCCAGTTCAGCTTCAATGGGCAACATGGTTAGTTCCATGTTTTTGCTATTGTGAAAAGACCTGTAATAAACATACGTGTGCAGGTATCTTTTTTGTAGAATGATCTGAGTTCCTCCGAGTATATTTCCAATAGGGGAATTGCTGGGTCATATGGAAGGTCAATTTCTAGTTCTTTCAGAAATCGCCACACTGTCTTCCAGAGAGGCTGCACTAGTTTGCATTCCCACCAGCAGTGTAGAAGCATTCTTTTCTCCGATCCTTGCCAGTGTCTGTTGTTGTTTGCTTTATTAATGATGGCCATTCTTACTGGGGTTAGGTGGTGTCTCAAGGTGGTTTTGATTTGCATTTCTCTGATGATGAGTGAGGCTGAGCACTTTTTCATGTGTCTGTTGGCTGCCTGTATATCTTGTTTTGAGAAGTGTCTATTCATGTCCTTTGCCCACTTTTTAATGGGGCTGTTTGCTTTTTTCCTTTCAGTGCATTTGAGTTCCTTGTAGCTCCTAGATGCTAGGCCTTTGTCAGATAAACCTATACTGGTTTCTTATATTCACACTTACAGATACTGTGTTTTCTTAGAGCTGGACATTATTGGCTAGTACAATCATTCTGAATGTTAAGAATAGAGGTTTGTTGACATAAAAAGAAATGATTTCCTTTTTTAAAATTCCAAGGAAAACTGTATAAATAGCTACCCGACTAAACTTCTTCATTTCAAGTATTTGCTTCCTCTCAAAAGGCAGTCTCACTAATGAAGGCAGAAAAGAAAAATAAGAGGAACCTTGCAGCCTACTTTTTTGTTAAGAGACTGGATTTTCCACAGGTCTTCAGATGGGATTACAGTTGTGAAAGACGACAATTAAAATGTATGAAATCATGAATGGCACGAGCAAGAGGAATATGTGCTTGAACACAAAAGAAACAAAGGGACATTTGACCTAGGTAAGTAAAAGTACAGGAAGACTTACTTTACACAGTAAACAAAAGTACACGAAACTCATTACCCCCAAAAGGAATTCTGGCAGAAAACACAAATTATTGAGACACATTTATGGCATGACAGTGCCAAAAGTAGTGACGGAGAAGATGAGAAAGATATGATTTTGAAGGACAGGTCAACGGGTACAATCAGGCCTTCCCGTGGCTATTCTCCTGAGGTAGTCTCAGACTTTTACACTGAGACTGTGGACAAATTCTTGGGTTTAAAACACAGTGGAAAAGATATCATCTTATTATTACCTCATTTTTTCTATGTCATGCCATCTCTTGCCAATTACCTATATTTTCCTCCTGTATACAAGTCAGATATTTGTATATCCTGAAGCATGTTGAAGGCACTATTTGTATATCTTGAAGCATGTTGAAGGCACTATTAATGAGGTAATAATAAGATGATATGGGAGAAGTTGAAGGCACTATTTGTATATCCTGAAGCATGCTGAAGGCACTATTGCAAAAGCAAGTGTTTAGTAATTACTGGTTTAAAAATTGAAGGCTTAAAATGATGCATCTGAGCACAAACTGAAGTATTCTGAAATAATAAAATGTACTACTCTGAACTTCCTTAAAGATACTTTATAGAATGCCTGCAGGAAACAATTCTGCCTGCTTCCAAAATAAGGCAAAATATTTCAATAGAAACAAAAACGACCAAGTTGAAGAAATGAATTAAACTCTACAGTTGTTATTTTGAAGGTCTATGAAAATTTTAAAAGAATGAAATAAATATGTCTTCAACTAAAACCACCAAAATGTAAAGTTCTTTAAATCGAAGCACAAGAAATAAAGGAACTGAGGAGTCGCTAAAGAATCATCATACTTAAATTCACCCAGGATAGTATTCGTTGGAATATTCCTATTACACCCCAGAAATCCAATTAAAGTAATACAGTCAATATAGTAAATATTTCCTGGAGTAGACTAGGATGTTTCATGTAATTGTGGCAAGGACAGAGCTGAAGATGATCTTCATGGACAGCAAGAACCAGGACCTCAAACACTGCTGGACTTTCTCTTGACCCCTGGCTCTGCCTCTCTCCATGGGTTGGCTTTATTCCCTTGATACATTGAAGAACATGACCCCATTTGCAGTTAAGATACAGGTAACAGGCCGGGCACAGTGGCTCAAGCCTGTAATCCCAGCACTTTGAGAGGCTGAGGTGAGAGGATTGCCTGAGACCAACAGTTCGAGACCAGCCTGGGTAAATAGGTGAGACCTCATCTCTACAATAAATCAACAAATTAGCCAGGTGTGGTAGCGTGTACCTGTATTTCCAGTTACTTGGAAGGGTGAGGTAGAAGGATCGCCTGAGCCCAGTAGGTCGACACTGGGGTGGCTGTGAACATGCAACTGCACTCCAGCCTGAGCAACAGAGTGAGACTCCAACTCAAAAAAAAAAAAAAGATACAGGTAACAGAATAACTGATTGCAAGCAGCTCAAATACATACCAAGAAGTCCAGACATGAGGCAAATGGTCAGTTATAAGATAGGCTCAGTAGCTCCGAAATCAGGGGCCCCAGGCTCTTCTCTTTTCTTTCTTCTGTCACCTTCAGTGTGTCAGTGATATCTTCACTTATAATCACAAGGGCCAAGCATAATGTTCTTCCATAGCAATGTTCAAAAGCAGGAAGGAAGGAGTAAGTTCTTTTCATATACTTCTTTATTTTCTCAGAAAGAAATTCAACACTTAGTGGGCTTCTTTGGGTTTTGGAAACAACATATGCCTCCATTTGTGTTTGCCGCTCTTACACATTTACCAAGTAAGCCATAAAGGTGGCATTCTGAGTAGGGTTCAGAACAAGAGAAGATTCTGAAATAGGTCCAGGCTGCTTTGCCTCAGAGTCATAATGATTCAAGGGATCTGGTGGTGGTTGAACTATCTGTGAAAGACAGTAGTGCTGTGTGGAGGTGTGGCAGATTCCTACAGGTGAATCACAATGTAACCCCCAGGATTTTAGAGCAAAGCTATGCAAACTTCTGGAGATCATATTTTCCTTTTGAGAATGAGCCCTGGTTTGCTAATGGGATCTAGTAAGGACTAAACACTTTACTACTGGCTAACAAGTTACCTATGACACTGAAGCTGCTCATTATAAACTTCAAGCAGTGTATGAGACTGTGTATCTTGTCTGGAAGGAGAAATGGTTGGAGATATATATCCATACTAATTTATGGTCAGTAGCTAATGGTCTAGCTGGAAAGTTGGAAATTTAGAAAGGACAAGGTAAAAAAACTTGTGACATGGAGATATGGAAAAAAGGTATATCAAAAGACTTTTCCTGAATAGAGTGAAGTGTGAGAATAGTTGTGTCCTGTGTAAATGATCATTAAAGGACAGTTTCAGCAGAGGAGGCTCTCAATAATCAAGTGGACAAAATGACTCCTCCTTTTACCAGGCACTGCCTCTTTTTATCAGTCACTGCTTTCCTTGATCAAAAGTCTAATGAACAAAGTTGTGATAGCAGCAAGAATAAAGGTTGTGCCTGTGCTCAGTGACACAGGCTTCTACCTGTTAAAGCTGATCCGGCAACAATTACTACTATCTAACCTGCCAACAGAGAGACCCACAATGGTGCCCTGATAAGGAATGATACCCCAGGTGGACTAGCCAACCATCTGGTGACAGGATGATTACACTGAACCACTTCCATCATGAAAGGGATAGAGCTTTGTTCTTAACAAAGATTTACCTTTCTTGCCCACTCATTTCTGTCAAATCCAGCATCCTTTCAGTTATACAATCTCTTATGCACCACGGTGGCATTCCAGACAGCACTGTTTCTGATCAAGTACCTCATTTTAAAGTGAATGGAGTTCTAATTCCATTATGGAGGCATAAGCCACCTACATCCCACAAAACTATTCTTCCCTCTAACTACAACTATGAAATTTAGACAACATTTTAAAAATTAACTATCGGAAGATTTGAAGAGTAAGCAAAAGCAGGCAGATTGTGAAGGAAAGTCGAAAGTTGGAGAAGTAACCTCAGAGTGAGTTTGCCATTTGTTTTCTTTTCTCACAAGGTTTGACTTTAGGGTAGGGCAGCTTCAGTCACTAAGCAGCACAGCTTAGTAGGTAGCTAAAACTCTAATAGAAATTCAGTTTTCTTTCTTGGTCAGAGGAATTAGGGAAAAGAACCAAAGCAAGACAGGGGTCAGAAGGAAATCCTGGAGAGGAAAGAGGAGGTGAAAGAGATCCTCAATCTCAATTCTTTTTTTTCCCCCTCCTTTTTTTTAGGCAGGGTCTCAGTCTGTCTCCCAAGTTGGAGTGCGGTGGCACAATCACGGCTTACCATAGCCTCAGACTCCTAGGTTCAGGCAATCCTTCTAACTCAGCCTTCCCAGTAGTTGGAACTACAGACATGTGCCACCACACCTGGCTAATTTTTTATTTTTAGTAGTGACAAAGTCTCACTATGTTGCCCAGGCTGGTATCAAACTACTAGGCTTAAGCAATCCTCTCACCTTGACCTCCCAGTATACTGGGATTATAGACGTGAGACACTGCGCCCAGCCTGGAGTTTCCCAATTCTATGCAAGAACCTACACAGGTCTCAGCTTAACCTCTGAACCACACATGCACAAAATGAATCCAAACCAGCTTAACAAAGACTTTGCTTTGAGAACCAAATTGAGATCTGAATCACTGCCAGCAGAAGGCAAAACAATTTATAATTCAGTATAACTGGGTTGACTGCCTGCTAAAACCAAAATATAAACATTCACCAGGAGATTTTAAAGATATCCAGATTCTACACAAGACAATATTCACAATGTCCCAGAGAGAGAAAGAGAGAGAGAGAGAGAGAGAGAGAGAGAGAGAGAGAGAGAGAGAGATGCACACATTCCAGCAAGTCCAGTGCTATAATCTTATATAATGTAATCATGCAATCACTATTTATCCTACCACTTTTGTTGTTTTCTGTTAGTTTAAAGCAAGTCACAGATGCTGCCCACGGTCAAGGGAAGAGGATCACATAAGGGTGTGAACACAGGAGGAAGAATAGAGGGGCCATCACAATGAGGAATAAAAAAGAAGTTATTACCATCAATTCTATAGACAGAGGATTATAAAAAATACTGTGACTTTATGCCAACAAACTTGACATCTTAAATGAAGTGGACAAATTACTTTAAAAAATATAGGCCGGGCTCGGTGGCTCAGCCTGTAATCCCAGCACTTTGGGAGGCTGAGGTGAGTGGATTGCCTGAGTCTGCGGGTTCAAGACCCACCTGGGCCACTTGGCAAGATCTCGTCTCTACAATAAATCAAAAATTAGCCGGGTGCGGTAGCACACGCCTGTGGTTCCAGCTACTTGGAAGGCTGAGAAGGAAGGATTGCCGGAGCCCAGCAGGTCGAGGCTGCAGTGGCCAGGGGCATGCTACTGCACTCCAGTCTGGGCGACAGAGACTCCAACTCAAAAAAACAAACATATATATATATATAAAATTTATCGCAGGGCATGGTGGCTCACGCCTACAATCCCAGCACTTTGGGAGGCTGAGGTAAGAGGATTGCCTGAGTTCACGAGTTCAAAACCAGCCTAGACAATTTGGTGAGACCTCATCTCTACAATAAATAAAAAAAATTAGCCAGGTGTGGTGGTGTGTGCCTGTAATGCCAGCTACTTGGAAGGCTAAGGCAGAAGGATTACCTGAGCCCAGCAGTTCAAGGTTGCGGTGGCTATGAGCATGCCACTGCACTACAGCCTGGGCAACAGAGTGAGAATCCAACTCAAAAAAATTACAATTTATCAAAATGGACACAAGAAGAAAAAATATCCCTACATTCATTAAACAGATGAAATTTATCAAAATCTTTTCCCTCTAAAAAACTACCAGCAGCTTTTGGGCTCTGCTGATGTACAGATCTTAATTCCCAAGGGAAAAATGCTTCCTTTGGGAACACAACATTTCTTCTATTGAACAGAAAGCTGAGACTGGTAACTGAATACTTCTGGCTCCTCATGCCACTTAGCCAAGGCACAAGGAAGGCAGTTACTATATTAGCTAGGCTTATTAATCCTGATTATCAAGGGGATATTGAGTTTAAAATACACAATGGAAAAAAATACTCAATGGAAGATGGAAAGAAATTCCCAAGAACCTAGGATTTTCTATTATACTTGTTTATTATGAAAAGTTAACAGGACATTGCAGCAAAACAATATGACTATTTATTAGCATACATGCTTTAAGAATGAAGGTTTAGGACACCCCACAAGACAAAGAACTCAGACAGTCTGAGGTGACTCTTGAGGGCCAAAGGAACAAGGAACGGCTAGAGAAAGAAAAATTATAAAACCACCCATGATCACATGACAGGTACAGAAATTAGGACTACAACAGTTTTTCAGATATTCTTCCTTGCCTTGATATGAGCATATCTGAATATACTAACTAATTTCTTTTTTCCCCTTTTCCCTTTACAATACTTTCTAATATAAGGTGTATCAATAATGGCTAAGTTTTAGGATATCAAGGAGAAAATGTGACTCGGCTAGCAGAATACATTAATATCATCCAGAAATGGACAAAGCAACAATGTGAAACATGGTGTTTTCTCTTTGGAGAGATGGTGTGCTCAGTTTTTAAGGGGTAGATGTATCTATCATGTTAAACAGAGCATAAAGTTGCTACTATCTTTATTTGGTTAAGTATACTTAAAATGGTTATATATGCCAGGTTGGCAAAGGAATATACTATGCCAGATGGTCAACTGGCACTACATCACTACTGTCTAAGGCAGAAAATTAAGTGTCCCAGAATCCCCTTCCCTGTGTGGTTCTGGGTCACACATACTGCCAATCAGAGAAACGTTTATGAGCTTTGGCAAGCGGAAATGAAGCAGAAGTCATTATTCTCAGGAGATCAAGGCAGTTAGATGCAGTGGCTCTACTATTCTCTCCTCGTGTTTCCACTTCATCCCCACTGCATGCCTCACAGGCCTTTCCTCAGGCTCTCACACTGAGGTCCTACTTTGGCAGCTACATCTAGTTTCTAATACTTCTCTGCAAACCCTGGCTCTCCACCCACCAGAGCTTTAGGTTAGTCAACTATGCCTATTTTTCTGATCTTTCAAGTATAGCTGTATCTAGTTTATTCTTTACTCCTATTTTAAACAACATGCCCAACACACAATAAAAATTTGCAGGCCTTCACTTCTGCCTTCCTCCCACATTTATATAAGTCTTAATTAATATATTAAACCTGTCACTCCTATAATACTTATGGTGGCTCAATCTTTCCCCAACTGAACCCAGACTGATATACAGTCATAAAGTATAGCCATGGTCTCTGGAGACTCACCTCTGGATAAAGGAGCATTTCTCACATAAGGCAGAATCCCTGTGAGCTGAGCTATAACTCCAAGAGCCTCATATTCGTCTTTTTGTTTTGAGTTGAAGTTTCACTCACGTCGCCCAGGCTGGAGTGCAGTGGCACACACACAGCCACTACAGCCTCGACCTGCTGGGCTCAGGTAATCCTTCTGCCTCAGCCTTCCAAGTAGCTGGAACTACAGGCACGCGCCACTATGCCCGGTTAGTTTTTGTGGCTTATTGTAGAGAAGCGGTCTCACCAAGTTGCCCAGGTTGGTCTCAAACCCCTGGGCTCAGGCAATCTTCTCGTCTCAGCCTCCCAAAGTGCTGGGTTTACAGGCTGAACCACCACGCCCAGCTGAGTCTCATATTTGAATATATTCTTTTGAATTTCAAACTTTTTCATTATTATTATAAAACTTTTGGTGATGTGGAATCAGCGATCTTTGATGTTAGTATGTAATTGTCTTAGAGCATCATGAACTGAGCCCATATTAAACAGAAAACTTATCAATGTCTAACTAACTACTCACCCAACCGGCTGTTCCCATCTCTCACTATCCCTGGGTCTCCCTATTCCCGGAGATACACTGATGTTGAAAAAAGGACATTGATAACCCTATGATGGGTTATAAGTGTTCAAATGAAAAGAATAGTCACATATCTCTCACTTTAAATCAAAAGGTAGAAATGATCAAGCTTAGTGAAGAAGGTATGTTGAAAGCCAAGACAGGCTGAAGACTAGGCCTCTCACACCAAGTAGTCAGTCAAGTTGTAAATGCAGAGGAAAAGTTATTGAAGGAAATTAAAGTGCTACTTCAGTGAACACAAAAATGGCAAATGAATGGGGATACAGAGAAACTTTTAATGGACTGAATAAAAGATCAAGTCAGCCTGATCTTAAGCCAAAGCCTAATCAAGAGCAAGGTCCTAACTCTCTTAAATTCTGTGAAGGCTGAGAGAGTTAAGGATGCTGCAGAAGAAAAGCTGGAAGCTAGCAAAGATTGGTTCATGAGGTTTAAGAAAAGAAGCCATTTGCATAACACAAAAGTGCAAGGTGAAGCAGCAAGTGCTAGAAGCTACAGCAAGTCATCCAGAAGATGATGACGGTGGCTACACTAAACATCATATGTAGATGAAACTGACTTCTATTGGAAGAAGATGACATCTAGGACCTTCATACCAAGACAAGAGAAGTCAATACCTGGCTTTAAAGCTTCAAAGGACAGAATGACTCTCTTGCTAGGGGCTAATGAAGGTGGTGACTTTAAGTTGAAGACAATGCTCATTTACCATTCTGAAAATTATGCTAAATCTACCCTGTGCTGTAGGAATGGAACAACAAAACTTGGATAAAAAGCACATCTGTTTACAGTATGGATGACTGAATTATTTTAAGCCCACTGTTGAGACCTACTGCTCAGGAAAAAAGATTCCGTTCAAAACACTACTGCTCATTTACAATGTGCCTGTGGTTAAGAGTTCTGATGAAAATATACAAGAAGATGAATATTGTTTTCATGTCTGCTAACATAGCATTCAGTCTGTAGCCCATGGATCAAGGAGTACTTTCAACTTTCAAGTCTTATTAGTTAAGAAATACATTTTGTAAGGCTGAAACTCCATATATCATGATCTTGTTGATGGATCTAGGCAAAATCATTTAAAAACTTTCTGAAAAGAATTTACCATTTTAAATGCCATTAAGAACATTCTTGATTCATAGATGGAGGTCAACATTTCAACATTAACATAAGTTTTGGAAGAAGCTGATTCTAACCCTTACGAATAACTTAGAGGGGTTCAAGACTTCAGTGTAGGAGGAAACTGCAGATGTGGTGGAAATAGCAAAAGAACTAGAATTAGAAGCAGAGACTACAGATGGGACTGAGTTGCTGCAATCTTATAATAAAACTTGAATGGATGAGGAATTGCTTCTCATGGATAAGCAAAGAAAGTAGTTTCTTGAGATGGAATCTATTCTTGGTAAAGATGTTGTGAATACTGTGGAAAGGACAGCAAAGGACATTCCACCAGCAAAACGATTATGACTTGCTTAAGGACTGAATGATTGTTAGCCAGATTAGATTGTTAGCCAGACTGTTAGCCAGAGACAGATTAAAAGCAAAAGGATGAGAAAATATACCATGTAACTATACATAACACTGTTATGGCTATACTTGTCAGAAGAAGTAGACATCAAAGAGTAACATTAGAGATGAAGAGAGATATTTCATAAATACAAAAGAGTTAATTCTTCAAGATCTAAGTGAGTATGCTCCTAATTATATAAATCCTAACTACATGAAGCAAAATTGATATAAATAAAAGGAGAAATAGAAAAAATTTATACAATTTTCACAAAATTCGACAAAGCTAGACCAAAAAATCAAATAAAAATTAGATTTGAACAGCACTATGAAATAACTTGACCTCATTGATATTTGCAGAATTCTGCAACAATCACAAAATAAAGATTTTTTTTTTTTCAAGAGAACATGTGAGATCATGTGCTGGCCGTAAAGGAACTTTTAATATATTTCAAAGGACTGAAACCATAGTGAGTGTGTTCTTTGACTATAATGGAATTAATTTAGAAATCATCAAAAAATTATAATGATAAAGTACCCAAATATTTGCAAAGTAATACCATTCTAAAAAATCTGGACTTTATCCTGAATTAACAGTGGAACTAGTCAAGAATTTTATGTTAAGGAGATGATACCATCAGATTCAAGCTTTGAAAAAAATAACTTTCACAGAATATAGAAAAAGAAGAATGACTACATTTTTAAAAAAAAGGTTACTGCCATTCTTCATGTAAGAAATAAGGAAAAACTGCTCCAAGGCAGCTGAAAAAGAAATAATAGAAGATTCTAGATATTTTCAAATGTAGAATCAAGGAAACTTGGAGACCAATTAATTACATGTGATCTACAAAGCTGGGTAGTCCTAATTTGGATAACTGAATAAATAAGAATGCTATGTATGGAGACAGAAGAAAAACAGGAAGAAACAGTTTTTTGCTGGCTATGGGAACCAGAAAACACAAGTGTGCATTCCAGGCTCTACTTTTAATGCAAGAACATCAATTCTAACAGCTATGGCTTCTTACTGTTTGGTTTAGGGATTTAATCTACCCCTCTGTCCCAGCTCGCTTCATTTTCAGGTTTCTCCTTGTCTTTCAGGTTTCTCCTGCTTCCCATGTGACCAGTTGCTCTTCCTCTACTCACATATTCAATGGGATACCCATAACTTGGATCTGTTTTTCAGCTCATTCTTTAAGTTTAGCAATGAAGTCTTTGAACTGTTTCTGGGCTTGAGCCATGTGCCCTGAGGACTCTGTTCCTTCTATCTGCTCTTGGGTTCACAAGCACTCCAAGTATAGATGGCACACACTTGTAATCCTACTAGCTGGAGGCTGAGATGGAAGGATTGCTTGAGACCAGGAGTTGGAGGCTTCAGTCAGCTATGACGGTGCCATTGCATTCTAGTCTGGGCAACAGAGTGAAACAAAATGAAACAAAACAAAACAAAACAAAACAAAACAAAAAATAGGAGCCCTTAATCTGATGGACTTCAGGGACATCTATGAATCCACTGAGATTGTGGGTAAAATTCTACGTTATGTATGTATGTATGTTATTGAGGTAGGGATCCACAGGTTTCATCAGATTCTCAAAAAGGTCTAAAAAGGTTAAGAACCTATAGAGAAGGCTGAAGATGTAACCTAGAGAGCATTATTTACTGAAATGTGCTACAATTTTGGGACTATGGTGGGAAAGGATGTGGAATATGTTAGTGTGTCATTTCCAATTTACTGTGTGAGTCATGGTAACCATGAAGCACATGATTTTCTATTCAATATGTCTCTAAAATGTGCTACATCATCATTACTTCCAGGCTACCCAGAACTGTATAAAAAGCAGCAATTTTGGCCTAGAAATATTAATTCTATAATCCCAGTCAAAATGTTATTTTTCTCCCCCATCACCTCATAAATAAGGGAACACTCTCCCCAGTCACCTTTGTTCTCTTGAGTCCATCTCATATCACAGTTGAAAATCAAAATCCCTTTCCAAGCATTACTTTATAAAACCTCATGATCATCAATGCTAGATATATTAGCATCCAAGTTACTTCAGACAAAAAAAGCTTTGAAGATACAAAGGATTTAGTTTTCAATAAGGCCTACAGAACCCGACCTCACAAAACAAGAATGTCAGCTTGCATGCACTACTACAAAGGGCTCAAAATACAATTATAATTCACATTTTACCTTTGCTTTCTCAAAGTTATTTGTCACTTCAGAGATAGGCAGAGACAGAAAAAAAAGGTGGTTTTTTTTCCCCAGTGTGCACTTTGAAATCCTTTCAAAACCACTAGTGTATGAACTAAATTCTTTAGTCACATGGATTCAAACCACAGCATTCCCAACCTACCACTCAAGAAAGTGAAGGATAATCTAGCCAAGCGCACTTGCATGTAGGAAAACTATAATGTCTACTGTCTGGGAAACCTCAAAATATCATTTGTACATGTATCATGGTTTATAAAAAACCCTTTCAGTACTGTGCAAAGAAGAAAGCTATGAATTACCAATTATAAAAAGATTATTAAGGACTCTGAAAGTAGGATGCTATACCGACATATGCTTCATTTTAGCAGATTGTAGTTCACAAAACTTTTATAAAAAAGTTTTTAAACACTTAAAGAGTTTATAAAGGAATATATACATACAGCTAATAACTGGAAAATGTTCAACTATGTTAACTGATAAAATCTATTATAATGAACAAAAATCTAATATAAGATCACCTGCATTATATTGGTAGTCCAAAGGTTTTTTTAAAAAATTTATCAACATATATCAAGCACTTTAAAAAATCTCAGTTTGACCTTGTTTAAATCCACTTTTATTAGTCTACTCTTCAAAAAAAAAAAAAACCCTAAAATTTAGCATGTGCAGAGATGGTCACTGCTGTATAATTTGTCAATGAGAAAATAGTAAACAATAAAAGGTGAATGAATGGTAAAATGAATGACAGAACATCTCCAGGGAAATATATTTTATTTGTTCATTTACTCATTCATTTACAACTCTGTTTCAGAAAGGATTTAGGGTGGCTTATATGAAGATACACAACAAAAACATTAAAACAAATTTAAAAAGCATGCATACAAAATTTTGTATGTATAAAAGTAAAACTATAAGATATGTAATCTAGCCGGGCTCGGTGGCTCAGCCTGTAATCCCGCGCCTTTGGGAGGCTGAGGTGAGTGGATTGCCTGAGCCCGCGGGTTCGAGACCCGCCTGGGCAAGCAAGACCTCATCTCTACAATAAATCAAAAAATTAGCCGG
>CAUYQG010155342.1:0-22062 GCA_963574415.1 Tarsius wallacei
ATGTCAGCTTGTAACTGTATAACCACAAAGTGACCAATTCATGAGTGTGATTTTACTATAAATAAATGATATCTGGCCTATGAAAATTTGCCAGAGTGCCTGAAGAAACTCTGGTCTCGACTCTTTCTTCGCCTTGTCATACCTCCTTCCTGGGTCCCGTGAACCCTCCAGAGCAGGACTCCAACATACTGTATTGCCTAAGGTGGTCTTGAAATGCTGTACTCAAGTGATCCTCCTGTCTCAACCACCCAAAGTGAAGAGATTAAAAGACTAAGTAACCATGTCCAGCTGGTAGTATCTTATTTAAGTTAAGATAATATCCACAAGATGTATCTTTACTGTAAGACATGACAAGATTTTTTTTTTTTTGAGTTGGAGTCTCACTCTGTCGCCCAGACTGTAGTGCAGTGGCCGCTCCCGGCCACGGCAGCCTGGACCTGCTGGGCTCTGGCGATCCTTCCACCTCAGCCTTCCAAGTAGCTGGAACTACAGGCGCGGGCTACCACACCCGGCTAATTTTTTGATTTATTGTAGAGTGAGGTTTTTTTAAGGATGAATAATATTCTGTTGTATGTACATATGCCACATTTTCTCTATCCATTCATTTTTTTAAGGATGTGAGATACAAATCAGGATTAGATAGACAAGTGGTCATTTTGTAGACAAACTTTGGGCCTCACTTTGGTCCTTACTTTGTCTGGTTTGAGATCAGGTACACTTATTGATGACGTGTGCCCCCACTCGTCTGGCAGTTTCCATCTACAGCCAATACTTTTATGATAATTGTTCAGGGTCCCCTTATGGGTGAGAACATGTGGTACTCAGTTCTCAGAGACTGTGATACATCACTCAGTATTACAGACTCTAAATCCATCCAAGTTGCTGTGAAGTAAATAATATTGTCCTGCTTCATGGATGCATAATATTCCATTACATATATGTACCACTTTCTTTTTTTAAAATCCAGTCCTCTTTCAATGGGCAGCTAGGTTAGTTCTATGTTTTTGCAATTGTGAATAATGCTGACATAAACATTTGTGTGCAGGTATCTTTTCCATAGAGTGATTTGCGTTCCTCCGGGTATATCCCCAGGAGGAGGATTGCAGGGTTGTATGGAAGGTCAATTTTTTGATCTTTTAGAAATTGCCAAATTGTTTCCCACAGAGGTTATACTACTTTTACACTCCCATCAACAGTATAGAAGTGTTCCCTGCCCCTGCCTCCCCACCCCCACCTGTCAGCAACTCCAGCATCTATTGTTTTATTAATGAGTGTCATCCTGACTGGAGTTAGATTGTATCTCAGTGTGGTTTTAATTTGCATTTCTTTGATGGCTAGTGAAGCTGAGCATTTTTTCATGTATCTGTTGGCTGCTCCTATGTCTTTTTTAAAGAAGTGTCTATTCATATCTTTGGCCACTTTGAAATGGGGCTGTTTGGTTTTCTTTTTTCTATTTGGCATGTTTGAGTTCCTTGTGGTTCCTAGATGTTAGGCCTTTGTCAGATATACAGTTGGCAAATATTTTTTCCCAGACTGTGGGCTGTCTCCCCGCTCTCTTGATGGTTTGTTTGGTTTTGTAGAAGCTTGTGAGTTTAATGAGGTCCCACTTGTCTGTCTTATCTCTTATGGCATGGGCACTTTGGGTTTTAATCAGGAATTGGTTGCCAGTTCCAATTTCCATAAGGGTGTCTCCTGCATTTTCTAAGGTTCTTACAATTTGAGATTTTACATTTAGATCTTTGATCCATTTAGAGTTGATTTTAGCGTATGGTGATAAGCAGGGATTTTGTTTTAATCTTCTGCATGTGGTCAGCTAGCTTTCCCAGCACCATTTACTGAATAGGTTCTACTCTCCTCAGTAGTTGTTAGTAGAGACATTGTTGAAGATAAGTTGGTTGAGAAATTGATGTTTTGCTTCTGGAATCTCTGTCCTGTTCCATTGGTCTATATGCCTGTTCTTGTACTAATACCAGGCTGTTTTGATTACTGTACCCTTATAATAAAGTTTAAAGTTTGGGAGTGTGATACCTCTTACTTTGTTTCTTAGCTGAGAGTTGTTTTGTCTATTTGTGGTCATTCATGTTTCCAAATGAATTTCTGTATTGTCATTTCTAAGTCTGAGAAGAATTATGTTGGCAACTTAAACGGTATTGTGTTAAATCTGTAGATTGCCTTAGGTAGGATGGACATCTTAACAATGTTGATTCTTCCTATCTGTGAGCCTCGAATATTCTTTGTTTGTGACATCTGTGATTTCTTGGAACAGTGTTTTGTAGTTTTCGTCTTTCATTTCTCTAGGAAGATTTCGAGGTATTTTATTTTTTATTGTTGTTGTGGCTATTTTGAATGGGATTGTGGTTTTCATTTGTTTCTCCGCCTATTGCTTGTTGAGGTATAAGAATGTGATTGTCTTTTGCACAATGATTTTGTACCCTGAGACTCTGCCAAAATCCTTTATGAGTACAAGAAAGTTTTTGACAGATTATCTTGGATTTTCAAGGTATAGAATCATATCCTAAGCAAAGAGGAATAACTTGACTTCCTCTTTTCCTATTTGGATGCCCCTGATTTCCTTTTCTTGTCTGCTTGCTCTAGCTAGGACTTCCAACGCAATGTTGAACAAGGTGGTGAAAGTGGGCAGCTTTGTCTTTTTCTGGTCTTTAGGGGAAATGCTTTCAATTTATGTCTGTTTAGCAATATGTTGGCTATGGGTTTATCGTAGATGGCTCTTACTATTTTGAGGTATCTTCCATCTGTGCCTAGGTGTTCAAGGGTTTTTATCAAGAATGGATGCTGGATTCTATCAAAAGCTTTTTCTGCACCTAATGATATAATTATGTGATTCCTCTTTTTACATATGTTGATGTATTTAATTGCATTTATGGTCATGCAGTTGTTGAACCATCCCTGCATCCTGGGTATAAATCCTACTTGGTCTTGGTGGAAGATTTTTTAGATATGTTGTTGGATCCAATTTGCTAGAATCTTGTTGTGTATTTTTGCATCTGTGTGAATCAGAGATATAGGATAGTAGTTCTCTTTCTTTGTTAGAGCTCTACCTGGTTTGTGTATTAGTGTATGTTAGCTTCACAAAATGATTTGCAGAGAGTTCTATCTTTCTCAATTGCTTAGAATTCTTTCAATACGATTGGTAACAGCTCCTCCTTGTATGTGTTGCAGAACTCCACTGAAAGCCTTCTGGTTCAGAACTTTTTTGTAGGTAGTTTTCTTATGATGGAGTCAATTTTCTGGGTTGTTATTGGTCTATTTAATGTCTCAGTTTCTTCTTGTTTCAACCTGGGGACATTGTGTGATGTCAGAAAGTCCTCCATTTCATTTAGGTTTCCAAGTGTGTTTCCATACAGGTGTGCATAGTAATCTTGGATAATTTTTTGTATTTCTTCAGAGTTCATTGTGATTTGATCTTTTGCATTTCTGATTGTGTTTATTTGGGCTTTTTCTCTCTTTCCCTAGGTCAATCTGGCTAGGGGTCTGTCAATCTTGTCTGTCAATCCTTTCAAAGAACAAGCTTTTTGTTTTGTTGATTTTCTTCTTTGATATTTTTGTCTTCTATGCCCCGCACTTGGATTTTTACTTTGGTGATCTGGATTCTTCTGCTAACATTAAGGTTTCAGTGGTCTTGTTTTTCCAGCTCCCTTTGGTCATTTATTAGGCTGTTAACTTGTGATCTTTCCATTGTCTTAATGCTCCTCTCAACACTGCTTTCATGGCATTCCAGAGTTTTTGGTAAGATGTGTGTTTATTTTTATTTTTTTCTAGAATTTTTTTAAAATTCTGCTTTGATTTCTGTGGTGACCCAGGAGTTATTCAGCATCATCCTGTTTAGTGTCCATGTCTTTGTGGGTTTGGGGGTGGCTTTGTTGGTGTTATTAATTTTTATTCCACTGTGGTCTTAGATAGGGCATGGCAGCATTTTGATCTCTTGGAATCTGTTTATGTTTATTTATGGCCAAGGATGTGGTCAATCTTGGGGTATGTTCCATGTGGTGATGAGGAGTAGATTGCATTTTCTGTGGTTGTTGGATAGAGTGTTCTGTAGGTATCTATTAAGTCCATTTGGTTAAGCTTCAAATTGAGTTTCCAGATCTCCTTGTTGACTTTTTTGCCTCAGTGATCTATTTGAGGTATTAGTGAGGTATTTATGTCCCCAGTTGTAATAGTGTTGAGTCAATATCATCTTTTAATTTACCTAAAAGCTAGTTTATAAAAGTTGGTACTCCTATGTTGGATGTATATATGTTTAGGATGGATATATCTTGTTGATTGATAGAACCTTTTATCACTATGTAGTGGCCTCTATGTCTTTTTACATTTTTGATAGCTTAAAGGATATATTGTCTGATATTAAGATTGTATCTCTTGCTTTCTTTTAGTTACATTTGCCTGAAAATTTGTTTTCCATTCTCTAACTTTGAGTCTGTGAGTGTCCATTCTGGTGAGATGATTCTTCTGGAGACAGCATATTGTTGTATCATATATATATACATATAAACAAAATACAGAACTAACCCAAACTGTTGAAAACATAGAAAAAAGCTTAAAAGATGGATCAAAGCCTCAAAGAGATGTGCGAGTATATTAAGAGGCCGAACTTACAATTAATTGGCATTCTTGAGGCATATAGAGAGACAGAGACCACCCTGGTATTTAAGTCCCCAGTTATGATAGTGTTATAAATATATATATATATATATATATAAATCCATATTGCCATTCTATATCTTTTCAGTGGTGCATTTAGTCCATTAACATTCAGTCTAATTATTGAGATGTGAGAGTTTATCCCTGTCATGAGGTTCTTACAGAGTTTGTTGTTGTTTTTGTTTATTTGTTGGTTGGTTTGCTTTTGATTTGGGGGCTTATATATGTGTATATTTTTAATCTTTTTCCTTTATTCTTTGAAGAGTGTGGTCATTCTTTTTTTTTCTTTCTTCTGTGCTTAAAACTTTCTTACGTTTTTTTAATAGAGCTAGTCTAGAGGCAGCATAAACTCTTAGGGATTAAATGTGTGGGAAGGATTTTAGTTTTCATCACTGTTGAAACTTAGCTTATCTGGGTTTAATTCTTGGTTGGAATTGTTTATCTTTGAGAACTTTGAAGGACTCCAGTCTTTTCTAGACTGTAGTGGCTTCTGTACATAATTCTGCTGCTATTCTAATTGTTCTTCCCTGGTAGGTAGTCTGACCTATCTCTCTCACTGCCCTTCATATTTTTTCTTTTATACCTACTTTGTGTAAGTGAATTACTATGTGTCTAGGAGTTGGACTTCTCATTTGTTGTCTTGCAGGGATTCTCTGAATCTCCTTTGTTTGGATTTTCACATCTCTGATAAGATAAAGAAAGTTAGCCGGGCTCGGTGGCTCAGACTGTCATCCCGCACCTTGGGAGGCTGAGGTGAGTGGATTGCCTGAGCCCGCGGGTTCGAGACCCGCCTGGGCAAATTGGCGAGACCTCATCTCTACAATAAATCAAAAAACTAGCCGGGCGTGGTAGCACGTGTCTGTAGTTCCAGCTACTTGGAAGGCTGAGGCGGAAGGATCGCCAGAGCGCAGCAGGTCAAGGCTGTGGTGGCCGGGAGCGGCCACTGCACTCCAGTCTGGGCGACAGAGTGAGACTTCAACTAAAAAAATAAAATAAAATAAAATAATAATAATAACAAAGAAAGTTTTACTGTGTAATTTCATTAAATGTTTGTTCCAGGGTGGTCTCTGTCTCTCTATATGCCTCAAGAATGCCAGTTAATTGCAAGTTCAGCCTCTTGATATACTCACATATCTCCTTGAGGTTTTGATCCATCTTTTAAGCTTTTTTTCTATGTTTTCAACAGTTTGGGTTAGTTCTGCATTTTGGTCCTTAAGCTCTGAGATTCTTTCTTCTGCTTGGTTGATTCTGCTTTCCATGCTTGTCAGTTATTTATTTATTTAACTATATTCTTTATTGTCATTATCTCAGTTATCAACTCCTTTATTATTTCCTTTTGTCTCTCCTCACTTCTATTTATTCTATTAAAATCTTGCTATCTGGGCTTGTAGTTTGAGACCAGTTGTTCTAGGGGCCCTTCTCTTCATTGTTTGAACTCCAAAGTCTATATTTATCCTCAGATGATGTCTTCTCAAGAGTCTGTATGGGACCTGTGTTCTTTCTTTGATTCTTCTACATTTGTGATTGTTTTCCTCCTCCCTCTTCCCCCTTCTTTTATTCTGTTTCTCAGTGATAGTGGGAATAGCTTCCACTTCTGTTTGTTCAATTACCTATTCTTCCTTATGTAGATCCTCTGGATTTTTTCAATTTTGAAGCTGGACTGGGGGTTGGGGACTACTTTTTGCAATTCTGAGATTTTATTAAGGTGCGATGGAGAGAGCTGTGGTTCAGAAGCTATTTGCAGATCACAGTCCACTGACTCATGTGTGGGTCCCCTGGAACTCACTACCCTCCGCTTTACAATCTGTCCATGCAGTGGTGGCATATGTATTCCCCCTGAAAGCTAAATGAGATTTAAAAAAAGGAAAAGACAGAGAATGGAAGAAGGGAGATGAAAGTAAAATGAAGAGGGAGGAAAAGAAGAGAGAAAACAGACAGACACATCAACTAACAAATAAACAAAGAAAGCATACAAACAAAAAACCTGATGAAGCACTTGCCCTCAAAAATATGCATATTCAAATAGAAAAACTAAAAAATGAAACAAGGCAAAAAATCCAAACAAAACAAATACAAAAACATAAACAACAACAGAAAAAAAAAAAAAGAACTCCTGCCTTGTGCATTTCTGGACCTTCAGGTTCTTATCATTCTTTTTTTCTCTTTTTACTGGTGGGTCCCAAGTACCACTGTTGCTTTTGGCTGCTGTCTCCAGCCCCTCTGCTCTGCTCTCAGTGCAGGCCAATGGGGTTGATCAGCATGGGTCAGAGGCCCCACAGACTGCTGGGGGAGAAGGGTGAATCAGACCCGGACTCACCCCAACTTGTCTGCTGCTGCTCATGCTGCCAAGTCATCCACCCAGATCAGACATGTCTGTGCCTTTTCAAGCATGGAGGTGGGGTGTCTGTCTCTCTATGTCCTCTTTTGAAGTTTCCTCTCTCGGCCAGCAATGGCCAATCCCAGAGTAGTGCAGAGATCGCCTTCATGTCTCAGATTGGAGGGTGAGCAGATTTGGGTAGGCCATTGCAGGTCTCTGCCTGGGACAGATAAAATAGCAGTGGTTGGTGTCTCCTCACTGGCTGTGAGGCTCAGCTCGAGTTTTGTTCCATACTTCTTCTCCATGGCTCCTGCAGCCAGTGCCTGGTCCACTGCCTCGAATGGTAGTGGCTGGGCCTGGTGCTGAGGAGCAGCTAATCTCTGCTGCCTCCTCCTGACACACCCCACAGAATGGCAGACAATCCTGCACTCTGGGGGCTCCAATATCAGAACATTGGTGGGTTGTAGCCACCTCCAAAGGGGAGCCCCAGGTGCTTGATCCTGAGTCTTCACTCAGATGGACTTTTGCTCACCCACGCAGACTGTCTTTATGGACACTCACCCTTGCAGAGACTCTCACAATCCCACTGGTTCTGTTGCCATCTTGGAATGCTTTTGTTATTACTTTAATGTTGAATTATATATAAAAAATCTTTGTTCTCCTAGCGTTTCTATCAAATAATCTAAAGTCAAGTCCATCCTCTTCCTGTTTATATTTATTTATATATTTATTCACCAGTTATTTATTGAGCATTTTGATATATCTGGAATTATTCTAGGTGTTATTATAAAGGTCATGAGCAAACTGTCAAAGTTCCATTTCTAATAAAAGTGAGGAAGAATTACCTGATTAGCTGAGAGAATAAAGTATAATGACAAAGATTGCAGTAGGTACAAGTTTGAGAGCAAAAACTTAGAATCTGATTTTGTAGAGGATAAGCTTGTGATGTTTAATTAAACAATCAAAGAGGAGTCATATGGGCAATTAAATACCAATTTTGAGTTCAGGGGAGTGATCTTACTTAGATATAACAAATATATAAATCAGTACTTAGATGTTATGAAATTTATGGTAGTGAATAAAGTCATTAAAGAGGTGATTATAACCAGGAAATGGCAGATGCCTGAGTCCTGAGACATACTGACACTTGAATGTTGAGAAGATAAAAATGAACAGAAAATATCAGTGAAAGATAAAAAATCAAGAGTGTTTTCCTAGAGGCCAAGTTAAGAAAGTGTTTCAAGAAGGATAAACCGGGAATCAATGCTGAAAATGCTACTATTTGAGTAAGGCAAACTCTGAACATTTCTATTTAGTGGCAGAAAGAAAACTGCTGGTGGCAGCACTGTATCTGCCTTAAATTATTATCTCTTAATTGGTATAGGGAGATCCTAGTTTGTTTGGAGTATGTTAAAAAAAAGACTGGAAGAAAAAAAAGCCTCAATTAATAACCACATTTTTTGAGAAGTTTTGTAATTAAAAAGAACAGAGAAGTAGAATGTAGTTAAGGATAACTGTGCAAGTGGGGTAAAAGAAGGTTTTCTTTTTTTAACATGTGTGAAACAATGTTATTATTTAATGCTTAAGGGAATAATTATGAGAAAACAATAGAGATGCAAGAAAGAATCAGAACATTACAGAAATGAACTCTAGTACATAAGTAGAATGACCATTCACAGAAGGGAACATAAAACATTCATTCACCAGAATAGAATAAAACTAAATTGGGCTCAGATACAGACGAGTTAATATAGGTGATAGTGTGCGCTTGTGAAAGTGAATACTTGAGTTCACTTATTTTACCAATAAATCAGAGAAAATGTCATCACCTGAGCATGTTAGTTGGAAAAAGGGAGGAAGAAGGGGGAAAGAAACTCTGAGAACAGAATGTGTCAGTTGCCATTTAGAAGAGTAAAGGACTCAGAGTGAATGAAGTAGAGGAATGTCAAGCCATTTCACAGGGCATGATGGAATTAATTCTTTAGATTTTTAGAGTGACTGTGGAAGTGAAGCCATGAGTGTTTGCTGGTAGGAAGCAGAGAGATATAACTAGAAATACCCAGACACTTAAACTCTTCCCACTTGTACCAATGCTTCAGGCAAAGAAAAGGAAAAATAAATGACTAAATCTCTGCCTTCCTTGGCTTTCCTGCAACTGGCTTTCTAATAGCTCAAGACATAACTTCATATCTTTGTAAACTTCTCCCTCTTCCTCCACATTAAAGCAACCACCTCTGAAAAAAACACTTTGTACTAGTCTAAGCATCCTCACCCTACACCATATGTTTAATCTCTAATCCTAGATTCTTCTAATTGTCTCATTGGCTTGATCTTCTTCCTTCAGGTCCTCAGAACTTCTCTGTCAGCTCTCTGTAAGCTAATCTTCCCTTCATAGTGCTAAAGACGGACTACTCACATGAAAACATGCATTAATTTCACTCTCAAGTTTAAAATTCTTATTAAGAAAAATCAAACACTATTCATAGTGTTCAGTGCTTTTTGTGATCTGGCCAATACCTTTTGTTCATTCAAGTTAATCATTTTTCATTTCTAACTTTCTGCAGTTCTTTGAATCATACATGTACATATCCTACCTTTTTGCAATTCTCTCTCTCTCTTTCCCTGTGTAACTAAAGCTGATTCATATACCTATTCTCAAGTAAGGGGTTACTTCTTTATAAGGTTGTCTCTAATTATCCACAGCTGACTTAATTCTCCTCCTTGCCTCCCCCATGGTGTTTTGTGGTGTTCCAAAATAAAACATCTCTTCTCCTTCTAATTTTCCATTGATGTAACTTCATTAGACAGTATGCTCTCTTTAAAAAGATTTCATTTACTTCTTCTTTTAATTTTTTTAGTTGAAAAGGCAACATCTTTCTATAAGAGGATTTCAGTAAATATTTTTAGGTAAATGATCTACACAAAAACAAAATAACTTTAAACATGTCCATGTGTTTCAACCAAATATAGGTATCATTCAGAAGGAAATGTGTGAAGGGAAAAAATATATTTTTAAAGCTGGTTAGAAACTTCTAATGAACTCTGACTTAAGGCTAAACTAAAAATGCTACTATTGAAAAAAATGGAGGTCAATATTATGCCATCATTGACAGAACTTTTAAATTGATTCCCAGTCCACCATTATTAAAACAAAAATGAGATTTGTCTCTATTGCTGAAGTTTGATTTTTTTCCTTGTCATCATTAGTCTTTCCATTAAGTCAGTATTGGTGTTCAGATAAAGCAGCTTGCGATAAATACAGTGAATTCCACTACTAATCTCTTTTTTCATAGATTTAGAGGTTTATTTTAACACACAGATAAATGATGCTTAAAACTGTCTTTTTCTGTAATAGAATTGAAATATTTCCTCCTGTTTTCTTTTACTTTATGAAAAAAAGATATTTAGATACATGTGTGAGCTGAAGTGAGTTTTGCGTGAGTTGTCAAAAGGTGTCAGACCCTGATAACTGAGGGTGTAAAACTTTTTATTTTACAGTAGCCGATCATTTTGATTGGCTGACTGGGTTATTTGGACAAATAAAGACACTCAAATGATTAAGAAATAGAGTTTGAATTTTTTATTTGATGATTTAGAATGTCATGGACATTCTTATTCCTGTATTAGTCAGGGTTCTCCAGAGAATCAGAACTAGTATGATAACAAGAGACATATTTTGGCTCATGTAATAATGAAGGACGAGAAGTCCCATAATCTGCCACTTGCAATCTAGGAACCTGGGAAACTCAATAGTATAGCTCCAGTCACAGTCTGAAGGCCTGAGAACCAAGAGGGCTAATGTTGTAAGTCTCAGTCCAAGGGCAGGAGAAAATTGATGTCCCAGTTCAAGTAGTTAGGCAGAGAAGGAGCAAATTCTCTCTTCCTCTACCTTTTCTGTTCAGGCTTTCAGTTGATTGGGTGATGCCCACCCACGTGGGGAAGGGTCAACTGATTTATTCAGTCTATGGATTCAAGTGTCAATCTCATCCAAAAACACCTTCACAGACATGCACCAAAATAATTTTAGGCAAATATCTGGACACCCCATGATTCAGTCAAGTTCATATTTAACCATCACATTTCCCTACCATTCATAACACCTTCTCTTAAAAACTGACCAATTTTTAATTTAAATGTTCATACTTCCTTTTCACACCTGTGTTTTATGGTGTTACACAAGTGTCAGAGCTGCCTTAACTGACATAATACCAATCAGTAGTCTGGAATTTTATCAAAGCTCAGCATATTAGCCAGGAAAAAACCTCTCTAAAGTAACGTGTTCTCTCTTTGTACCTTTTGAGATGTAGTGTGTAGATGGAAATTCTGTTGTGATTATTTTGCATTCCAGAAAAAAGAAAACTAGTCTTAAAATGCGGCCTTTTATGGAAGGCAGAGTAGGCTAACTTATGTCTGATGAACAACAAAATAAAATACAAGTCTTTGAACTCTCCTGGTGGATGAACCTGTATATTCACTTTATTGTTTAAACTAGTTTGAGTTACACTTTCTATTATCTCAAATATTTAAAATTCTCAGTATGACATAAAGCATTGTTATAAAGTGCCACTGCTAGGTTGTCACTGTATAAGGACATATGCTTCTATGGTGTTTGGAATGTCTATGAAAAACATTCTTTACCAAAAATTGCCCTTTGGTTGGTCACAATATAGAAATGCCATAAGGGCTTTTAAACATTCTGGTGGGCTCTATAATAGAAATACAGAATAATTTTGAGAGAATGAGGACAAAGAACTGGCATGTTTTGATAGGTAAAATGCCAAATTAAAAAAAAAAAAAAAACTTTATTTTATGAAACACTATATTGACTTGGAAAAAGAGGAGCTCGACTATGGCTAAGAAGGATGCTTTGGGGGGGGCCACCTGGGTGGCTGAATGAGAAGGCTGTGTGGGCCCCAAATAACACAGGTTGTGTGTCCTCCAAGAAGTGGACCATACACCAAGTTGTAATGCTTTAGGTTGATGAAGATAGTTGAAAAAAAGACACAGAAATCAAAAATTTGACATATTTGCACTAAAGTGTGTTTTTATTTGTTTCCTTGTGTGTGTGTATGTGTGTGTGTGTGTGTTCATACTCTACATCATGAAATTTGAGGGTAAACTGATACCTTTGCGTCTAGTAAAATAAAACATATATTAACTTTCAGCAGCATTAAAAAAGTAGATTGAAGCAGTTAAAGTAAAAGAAATCTCTGAAATATATTTGCCTACTCTTTGTGAAAACACTCATTCTCAGTTATAATTATAAAATCTACTGAAGACTGAGTCACGGTTGGAATTTTGCTCTTTTTAGTTCCTGGGTTTGTTAGAGTGTAATTTAGGGTAAGACCAGACTACAGAACTCTTTGTCTCCATAAAAAAGTGTTGTTTATGACTTGATCATGCCCTGCCTATTAACTGCTTCCCTACTTCGACTAATAAATTTTCACAGCATCTACCAACTTAAAGGAAAGCTCAAACTTCATGACAAGTACAGATTTCCAAAGTCACAAGTAAGCTTGTTACAAGTCAGAATAAACACTAAATGACCCTGAGCACAGGATTTAACTCACACTTAATTTTTTTAAATGTATGTGGAAAGGGGTAGTCAGAAATTCCCTTTGATTTTGTTTATTTATCATGCTGGTGCTTGGAAAGAAATAAAAAATAAACTTACCAATAAAAATGCTTTCCATCTATTAATATAGGGAGAAAATACCTATGTAATAGATGAAACCAAAGATTTTAAATCAAGTCTCTTGACCCAACACATTTAAAAACTATATATACAATTCTATTTCATACAAACTTAATGCTAAAAAATGTTCTCAGATGTTTTGTTGTATGAGTTTCTATGTAAAACTCAAGGTGTCCTAAATAACTCACATTAACATTTTTTCTTTGCTTTGGTTACATCTATTGTGATTAATTATTTATGTTCAATTGTAAAAACATTTTAACATACCATAAAACCAAATCCAATGTTCCAATATTTCTTAAGATAATGAACACGTGAATAACCTATAAAAAACTAAAGCATAACTAAATATTATTTGGCAAAATAAATATGTACTTGAAAGTTTCAAGAGGTTTCCATTAAATTTCAATTATTAACTATTCACAATATATTATTTGTTTAAATGTTAAATTGTGATATCATATTGGGTTAAATCAAGTTGTACGTAGAGTAGGGAAGGCAAACTTTTTTCTGCAAAGGGAGCAATAATAAATATTCTAGTTTTGTAGTTTAGAAGATCTCTATTGCAACTAAACTCTGCTATTTTAGCCTTGAAGGAAGTCGTACGCAATATATAAATAAGTGGAGTGGCTGTAAAACTTTATCTAAAAAAATGGAGCTATAGGTTGAATTGGATTGCAGGCCACAGTTTTGCTGACCTCTAAGAAAGATAAAGAAAATACATCGTTTCTTAATTTTCTAACTGGATAAATATATGTAGTCTGCCTTCAGTACAATGTAATATTTATTACACATTCTAAAAATCTGTATATGTATATGTATACATATATATAATTATATATATGTATAATTAAATATATATATAATTATATATATGTATACATATATATAATTTTCTGGCATTTTTTAAAGAAATGTAATATCACAAAAGGCAATCAAAGTGACCCCATTATTATCAAATGAAGCTAAACATGTTACTTATTTAGAAATAAGCATCGAAAAAAAGAGAGAAAAGTAAGTTCATAAAGTTCATTTTTATAATAATATTTCAAGTTTATGTAAGATTCTATTCATAATAAAGTTTATATGGCATTTTCTTTTGATTCTTTGAAAAATTACAGAATAGCTCATGTCAGCATAATAATGTTAATTCAATCAATATGACTATATTTTAGGGTTCATTTAAAAAATCTTGTGCCTATGCACTTGACAATCATGAAGCTTTAACATTAGTGTCAAGTTTAATCAATATTATTATTATTCATGTAAACTTGTATGAGAACAATGAGAATGAAAATATATTTAAAACATGCTGTACCTTTTTATCTTCTCTATCATATTTTGCCATCAGAACTGATAACATTAAAAAGGAAGTGGCTCCAGTCTTAGCGCCAATATGTAGAATTTGGAAATTGTCTCCATTCTTACAATAAGAAAAAACTAAACAGACTGAAAACTGATATCTATTCTTGGCCCGTCAGAGAAATAAGATTACAGAAAAAGCCACATTGTCTGAAGAGATAGCAAATCCAAAAGTCCCAGTTGAGACCTCTTTATCTGGGAGCAGAAACTGCTTTAGGCCCAAACCAGTAAAAAACATTTGAATGGTAATTTTGACAAATTGTGGGAGACTGACTTTAGGCTAGTTTGAGAATGAGAAACTTTTCCAGGACACAGTCTTTGGAATTTCTCACACTTTCATGGGTTCAACCTCTGGGAACCCCACCAGGTTCTTATAGTGGAGTCAAGAAATATATACATGTGACTCTGTCAGAAAGAAAGGAAAGGAGCCATTGTGAAATACATTTAGAATGTTTTTGTTTTTGATAGCAAGTGCTTATTCTCCATGGAAAACGATTTTACCAGAATCTTATCCAACCTTTGGAAAGTGTATTTGCCCTACTTCAGCCCAAGCTAGCCTTCTTGTCTCACCTAAGAGGAAAATGTTAAGAAACATTTGTGAAGAGCACACAGATCAACTGAAATACTGAGATTTAATTATAATATTATGGGACACTTATCCTCTCCCACACCTTACCCCAACACCAACAAGTTAATAACAGTGGATTACAGATGAAACTGCTGCATGATAAGACTCTATCTAAGGACAAGTTCCTAGCAAATCCCAAATAACAGGTATACAAAATCAAAGACACTAAAGAAATGTGAAGCTTCTGGTAACTATTTACAGCACACATTAAACAAAGCTCTATTCTAGCCATATTACTATAACCATTGCATTAAAGGATTATTTACTTCAACTTCTACCTAGTACATCACATCCAGATTTCAATAAAAAAATTACAAAGTATGATAAAAGACAAGATAAAAACCACAGTTGATACAAGACAAACATCAGAAAGAGACACAGAAATGACACATGTTGAAATTATCAGACAAGGAATTTAAAATAACTATGATTAACCATTACAAACTCTAATGTAAAAAAAATGACAATGTGAAAGAAGAGATGGATAATGCAAAAAAACAAAAAAAAAGTGTTAAAAACACTAAGAAAAAGTTGACTGAGCATGGTGACTCATGCCTGTAACTCTACCAAGGCAGGCAGATTGCTTGAGTTTGAGACCAGTCTAGGCAACATAGCAAAACTTCATCTCTACAAAAATAAAAAATTAGCCAGGCATGGTGGTGTGTGCCTGCAGTCCCAGCTATCTGGGTACTGAGAAAAAAAAAAGGAGAAAGATAAAATTAAAAGAAATGTTGGAAATCAAAAACACTGCAGCCAAAGTGAAGAAGGACTTTGATTATCTCATGAACAGACTGAACACAGCTGAGAAAAGATCAGTAAGCTGTGCCACGTGACAATACAAATTTCCCAAAACGAAATGTGAAGAGAAAAAAGAAAAAAAAAAGAGACAAAATATTTAAGATCTTTAGGATAATTTCAAAGGATATATGTGTAATTGAAATAATAGGAGAAGAAAGAGAATGAACAGGAGAAATATTTAAAATAAAAATGGCCAAGAATTTTCCAAAATTTATAACAAACTGTAAACCACAGATCCAGAAAGCTCAGAAAATTTTAATCAGGATAAGTATTTAAAAATTTACACATAGGCATAATGTATTCAAACTGCAAAAATAAAAAATAAGGAAAAGGTAAAATCTTCAAGGATGCCAGAGGAAAACAATGCTATCTATAGAAGAACAAGAATAAAAAGTACATTTGACTTCTCATTACAAACCATGCAAGAAGAGAGTGGCATGCATTATTTAATGTATTTATAAAAAAGAAGTTACCAAGTTAAAATTATTTTTTCAGTAAAATTATACTTCAAATTAATAATAAGTAAAGACTTTCTCAGAAAAATAAAGACTAAGAGAATTCATAATTTAGCAGACTTGCACAAACAGAAATAGCAAAAGAAAGTTCTTCAGGGAGAAAAAAATGCACATAAGTCAGATACTTGAATAGACAAAAAAAGAAGAATGCCAGACAATAAAAAAATAAGTTAAAATAAGTGTTTTTGTTTTTTAATAATCTTAAGACTATGAAAATATGACATAATGACAAAATGACATAAAAATAAGTGTTTAAAATAATGATAGGAACAATGTATTCCATGATTTTAGCATATGGATAAGTGAAAAGAATGACAGTAATTTCATAAAAGATGGGAGGAGGATTTAGAAATATATTGTTGGAAACATTATTGTCTTATTTGAAGATGAAATTTCACAAAGTAAAATTGTATATAATAAACTTTATAGAAATTATAAAGTAATCAAAATATTTTAATAAATTACTGATGTATTTTCAAGTATAATTGATATACTAAGAGAAAAAATAAAATGGACTCACGTATAATGTTCTTTTAAAATCATATAAGGCAGAAAAAGAGTAGGGCAGGAAAGAAACAATAAATACAATGACTATAAAACAGTTACAAGGAGCAGATGTTAATTCAACTGTATCAGTAATCACTTTCTATGTTAATGGTCTTAATATTAATTAAAAGACAGATTGTCAGAATGAATATTTTATGAAGTCCAACTGTATGTTGCCTACAAGAAATCTAATGTAAATATAAAGACTCAGATAGGTTAAAATTAAAGAAATGGAGAAATATATGTCATACTAACAACAACTAGAACAAAACTGAAACAGTGATACTGATTTCAGACAAAACAGACTTCAGACTAAGAAAGCACATTACAGATAAAGAGGAACAATAAAAAATAATAAAGAAATCAGCCGGGTTCGGTGGCTCAGCCTGTAATCCCGTGCCTTTGGGAAGCTGAGGTGAGTGGATTGCCTGAGCCCACGGGTTCGAGACCCGCCTGGGCAAGCGAGACCTCATCTCTACAATAAAATCAAAAAATTAGCCTGGCGTGGTAGCGTGCGCCTGTAGTTCCAGCTACTTGGAAGGCTGAGGCGGAAGGATCGCCAGAGCCCAGCAGGTCGAGGCTGCGGTGGCTGGGAGCGGCCACTGCACTCCAGTCTGGGCGACAGAGGGAGACTCCAACTCAAAAAAAAAAAAAGTTGTAAATTACCGTAGGCGGTCACCTCCTTCACCACTGGCCATGTGGGCACATGTCTCTAAAAAGTCCACCATAATCTAAATGCTGAATTTCCACTTCAATTAAGAATTGTTTCTCTAAATATCCATGAAAGAGGGAAAATAGGGTTATTTCCTAAATTCTTTTTTTTTTTTTTAATTCGGAGTCTCACTCTGTCGCCCAGGCTGGATGGAGTGCAGTGGCATGCTCACAGCCACCCCAGTGTCGACCTGCTGGTCTCTGGCGATCCTTCCGTCTCAACCTTCCAAGTAGCCAGAACTACAGGCATGTACTACCATGCCTGGCTAATTGTTGATTTATTGTAGAGATGAGGTCTCACCAAGTTGCTGGGCTGGTCTCAAACCCGCAGGCTCAGGCAATCCACTTACCTCAACCTCCCAAAGTGCTGGGATTACAGGCTGAGCCACTAAGCCTGGCCTATTTCCTAAATTCTTATACCAGGTTGTAAACTCCTTATGTTTACCACTGTTTTGTCATTGTTTTCTTTTTCTTTATTTTAAGAGACAAAGTTTCACTTTGTCACCCAGGTGGAGTGTAGTGGTAGGATCATAGCTCACTGCAGTCTTGAACTCTTGGGCTTTAGCAATTCCTCCCACCTCAGCCTCCAAAGTCGCTGAGACCACAGGCATACACCACCATGCCGGCCTAATTTTTATTTTTTTGTTGAGACAGGGTCTCTCTATGTTACTCAGACTGAGGTCGAACCCTTGGCCTCACATGATCCTCCTGCCTTGGCCTCCTGAAGTGCTGAGATTACAGGTGTGAGCCACATACCTAACCATCTTTTTCTTTCTCTCTTTATTTAATTTTTTTTTTTTTTTTTGAGTTGGAGTCTTACTCTTGTTGCCCAGGTTGGAGTGCAGTGGCATGCTCACAGCCACCGCAGCCTTGACCGGCTGGACTTAGGCAATCCTTCCGCTTCAGCCTTCCAAGTAACTGGAACTACAGACGGATGCCACTATGTCCTTCTAGTTTTTGTGATTTATTGTAAAGACGAGGTCTCACCAAGTTGCCCAGGCTGGCCTTGATCACCTGGACCCAGGCAGTCCTTTCATCTCGGCCTCCCAAAGTGCTGGGATTATAGCCTGAGCCACCATGCCCAGCCCTTTTTCTTTCTTTTCTTTTTTTTGAGTTGGAGTCTCACTCTATTGCCTAGAGTGGAGGGTAGTGGCACGCTCACGGCCACCGCAGCCTCGGCCTGCTGGGCTCAGGCAATCCTTCCACCTCAGCCTTCCAAATGGCTGGAACTACAGGCATGCATCACTACGTCCAGCTAATTTTTTTCTTTATTTTTAAAAGACTAGTCTAATGAAGCAGTGGAAACTCAGTACTTTCTTATAGATTGGCTAGAAGTCCTTATGAAGATGCAGTGGGCTGTCCTGTAGTCTGTCAGCACAAGTGTGTGGTACAGTGTACCTCCATATTTCTATATGGTGTTGTCAAGGCTCTTTCCAAAGCTGGGCCCCAGGGTAGAGTCCAGAAACAGCTCTTCAGATTCTTAATCCCTGCTGCAAGAGCTGCCTTTTCATGGGTCAAGGATTCAACTCTCCATCAAAGTAACAGTGAAGAGACCTGGTTGAACAGAACAAATAACAGCTTCGCTTTACCTCAGTAGGCATCAAACCCAAGCTACAAGTCGTTTGGGTGTGGGAGTATAAATTGGAGTTAGTGACATTGCCAGAAATGGGCACATTTGTCAGAACAGCTTGCCTTTTGTTCATTATGATGAGATCAACATAAGCCCAGGATCCTGTAAATCCATGGTAATATTTTTATTCTTAGGGGAAAAAAATAAGAGGAAGACTTTGAGAGGCTTTCTCTACTTTTTCTAAATTTTCTCTCAGTGCTGAGATTTGTTTTCAGTAAATGTAGGACTTTATCTTGTGCCAGTGGGGACTTTCTCTAAGATAGGGTCCAGGGATATGGGTTCCCTGAGGTCGATTATTCCTTTCCTCTGGTTCTGACTGTTGGCTGGTCTGGAAGAAGCTAGTTTTGGGTGGGACTGGCACAGAGAGGGATCCCTGGTTGGGAAAGGAGCCAGGATATTTTTCAGATACTATCTTTTGACAATTTTCTCTCTGTGTCTCATAGTTTTGTTTCTTCTTCTAATAGCGTTTTATCAGTCTTAACCATCACCACATTTCTGTAAGATTATGAATAAAAAGGTGCCACTTTGGAGGATTGTCAGAGAAAGTCACTGCTTTCCCTAATACTGAGTTGCCATCTGTCCCAAAGCCTTGTGAGCTCACATCTCCAAGAAGATATCGAGGATACCTTATACAATATAGCTCTGGTGGCCACCAAAGAAATAGCAAACGGAGCAATAGCTAGACTCTGGCTTTAAGAGATCACCAGGCTGGTGAATGATCTAGAAACATAAGCAGAGATGTCTCAGTTGGAACATAATCGCATCCTGGGATGCTTAAAGGCTGTTTTGTAGAAGAAGAGATGTGTTTGACTTCAGAAGGCCAAACTAGGATTGGTAGTTACATAGAGTTAAATTTTAGCTCAAGAAGTACATTCTGACCTGAAATTTGCTAAAAATATATCAGGCTGTGTATTTGTTTCCTAGGGCAGCCATAACAAAGTACCACAAATTGAATGGCTTAAAAAATATATTCGCTCACAGTTCTGGAGGCCGAAAATCAAAGTATTGTCAAGGCGATGTTGTCTCTGAAGGTGTAGGGGTCGTTTCTTCCTGGCCTCTCTCAGTTTCTGGTTCTCCAAGCATTGCTTGGCCTGTGGAAGCACAACTCTAGTCTTTGCCTCTCTCTTTACATGGCCATCTTCCCTGGGTGTCTGACTTTCTTTTTATAAGGACACCGGTCATATTTGATTATGAACCACCTTAATAACCTCATCTTAACTTGGTGACATCTACAAAGACCCTGTTTCCAAATAAGGCTATATTCTGAGGTGCGATGAGTAGGACTTCAGGATATATTTTGTGGGGACACAATTCAACCCATAACAAGCTGCTTTTATGAGAGTGAATGCCTTATCCCTGGAAGTGTACAAATAGAATCAGAGTTTTTCAGAATGCTTAAAGAGATTTAAGCACTGCATAGAGAATACAACTAGATTCCATAGAGAATACAAGATGACTATCTCTGGCCATAGTAATTCCTATTGCCATGGACTCTGCTATAAATGACTATAATCCATGCTGGGACCACCCTTGGTTCAGTCTTGGTGAAATGTCACATACACAGAAGCACAGTCTGGCTTCCAAAAACCACTCAAAGGAGTTATAATCTTTCCTTTTAATTCCTTTAAAAAAAAATATAAGAGAGTTTATTTAGGCAAAGTTTGAAGATGGCAACCTAGGAGCATAGATTCAAATTGCCCTAAATAGAAACACTTTTTCTTTTAAATTCTTGAAAAACATCAAGGGAAATAAATGAATCCAGTCAAGCCAGGTTTCTTTAGCAGCTGACGGGAGAGTAGAGGGGACGAACCCACATTAATATTTTTGTCCCCATCATTATCAAATTCCCATAGTAACCCTGTGTCATTTTGAGTTGTGGGAGCTTTAAAAGTTTGCATCTGTGTCCAGGACAGAGCTAGATGAATTTGCACATGACAGTAAAGGACGACTTTGGAATGTAAACACTCTGGTGCTAAGTTATGGATATGTCCCCAAAATCTAGTCAAACAATGTCTGCTTTAGCTCCCAGATTTCTGTAGGGGGTCAAGCCAAACTCCCAAGTGGGTTTTAAAACTTGAGAAACAGGCTTTTCTATTCCCATCATATAAGCACTCCTGAAGTGAAAACAACAGTGGGTCATAAAACAATATCAAAGCAACATAACTGATATGTCTTCTCCTTCTGCACATTCAGCCCCATGGTAGTTCTGACTCAAACCCTTTAAACAAGCCAATACCCCACCCCATGCATAAATAGCCCGCCAAGAGCATTTAGCTCCCCATCTCTAGACCCCATCCTGACCACCTGTCCTACATCACTGGTCTTGCACTGGTCATCTCTGTGTCCTTCTCTGTGCTATCTCCCCTTTGCCACCCCATACCCACAGGCTTCATGAATTGGCTCCCAACACTCACATTCAGACTCTCCAGATGGCGATCCTTCCTTGGAGTCTTTGCTGTCTGACTCTGATGGTAGGCTCTGACCCTGAGCCTTGCCATGGAGCTGGCTCTGGAAGTTGCTATCTGCTCCACACCCAACAGTTGTGAGTTAGGAACTTTCCTGTTTTATGCCTTGACCTGGTGGTACCAGGTATATCCATTTGCTACAGCTATCACAGCATGTCTACAAACAAGAAGGGCTACCATTTATAACTCTGGGTAGAAACCCTTCCTGAACTTTCCAGAAAACTGGGTTTTTTTTTTAGTTAGGGTTCTCACTCTGTCAGCCAGACTGGAGTGCAGTAGCCTGATCACAGCTCACTGCAGCCTCGACCTCTTGGGCTCAGGTGATCCTTCTACCTCAGCCTTCCAAGTAGCTGAGACTACAGGTGTGTGCCACCATGCCTAGCTAATTTTTTTTATTTTTTATAGAGATGAAGTTTCACTATATTGCCTAGGCTGGTCTTGAACTCCTAGGCTCAAGCAATCCCCCTGCCTCAGCCTCCCAAATTGCTGGGATTACAGGCACAAGTAACCGCACCTGGCCCAGAAAGTTCTTTTCAAAATATTCTCTTTCATACAATTCTACTTGACTCAGATGGGTTTTCTGAATGACTGGGTAAGCTCTCATAGGTCACCTGACACGCCCCACCAAGGAGCAAGAGAGGAAGCTTTGGCAGGACGCCCAGAACTCAGGGCAGAAATGTAACATCCTGGCCACCTACCCAGGGGAGGCCTCATAGAGTGAGGAAAGAGAGAA